>JAXGGA010024109.1:0-12547 GCA_038373865.1 Uloborus plumipes
ATTGTAAACATAGCTTGTGAAATATTCGTGCTCTGAAAGTCACCAAGTTTGTTTGTTTTTTAGTCACCCAGAATTTTTTGGAATGATGACTATGAAATTAAATCCTTATCCAGTTAAGATTTAAGCTGAAATTCGAGTAGTATTCTTCAGTAAAAGATCTCTTTAGCAGCTAAAAATTATTGAATTGAAAACAAGAGAGAAAAATTTTGCACATTGTATAATACTCGTACACAGCCAAAATATTTTTTTCCCTCGGTAAATATTTATAAGCTCTGAAAAATATTGAAGCAAAACAATAAATACTAAATAAATAATAAATGCTAAAATTTGTTACCCACTATAAAAGTTTTTTTTCTCCTTTTAATATGAATAGTTAATTTAGGCATATACTAACATTAATTTAAACAATACTAAAATACGATACAAGTGATTACTAAAGTGAGTCCATAATTATTTAACCGCACAACACTCTTAATTTCGTATTTAGCAGATATTAGAGGGAAACCTGACCCCCTGATGTTAATCAGAGAGGAAAAAGTCACCTATCTTATGAATAAGTTCGTATTATAAATTGCTTCTCTTTCTTCTTTCATTTGCTATTGGAGTGATTTCATTTGTAATTATTACAATTGTCTGTTAAGAAAAAAAAGGGCACAGTGCCCGGAAAAACTCTTTTAAAACTTTCAAGTTCCCATTCCAAAATCAGTGCCTGAGATTATGTCACAGAAATAAACATATCTTTAATTTAAAATAAACCAGGTCCTTATCCCAACAGTTTTTATTGTATAGTACAACTTCATCTATACAGACAAAATAGAGCCAAAGACAATGAGAAAAATCAAAAATCCAGATAATAAGTATGATAAAATATTTAAATAAGCACGCTTAATATTCATTGCTCAAAAATAAAAAAATGTTTTGCAACAAAATTACATAAAATTTTTTTAAAAGATATTAAAAACTATAAAAATATTTTCGGATCATTCCGCAGCTGTCATCAAACTTTTCAGAGGAAGTACAAAGCACAAGTCGTACTCTCACGGTTTAAGAAAGGGCGTATCAAAGCGAAATATCAAAACATTAGGCAAGAGAGGCATGGTGCATTAGATTTCACTATAAGAACCTCGGAGTTTGACTCAAATACCACACTAGGTTTAACCGGAAGGATGGAGTTCTGAAGACTGCTGTTTTTTGATCCAGGTCAGCTGTTTTGCATCCCCCAATCCAGCTGACCAAGAGGCACTGATTTGGTATGGGAACTTAGAGAACTTTGTGACCATAACATGTTTCATGCTCCCCAGTCACCAGATGCTTCACTGGGGCACTGGATCAAGGGTTTACTCGGCTCCCGGTCTGAATCAAAAGAGCAGGGCGCTCTTTAAGGCTCCATCTAAACGGTTACACCACACATCTAAACGGTTGTTGTGGTACGTACGGGGGACCTAGGCGTGAAAAATCACCAGATACATGATGCATTCAAACCTCCAACTGTTAAGGTAAACGTAAAAACAGAATAATTTGGGGAATATTGTGTGGTGTGTCAAGGCTCTTCAAAACTAAAAAGCTAAGGAAGAGAATGGTGAAAGACAGAGAGAGATCAGACAATGCAAGCACTTTTTTGCAACTAAAAAATCTCCGGCTCTCCTCTGGCTCGTTCATTTGGCGCCAAAACATGAAGCGCCAAGGGGCAACCCCCGAGAGGCTATAACCTAAAGAGCGGGCGATAAAAAAACGGATCACAGCGCCCACTCCCACACGCAGCCCTCTCTAATACAGGGCGTAAAGCCGACAAAAGGGGGGGGGGGGTTCCCGGGACTGGTTTTGATATACGAGCAGCGCCATTGTTAAAGTTTAAAGGATCAGCGCCTGAGCCAAGATAAGCCCTCAACACTCCGCCGTTATGTACGGCGGGGAATAGAGCCTCATTTATAACCGCGGGCTGCTCTGCAGCAGACGATAAAGGTCGCCCCCCCCCCCCCCCAGCTCTTCTTTTCTCGGACACGGCCGGTGTAGAGGAATTTTTGTCCACCCCCATAAACTTGGTATGGATGGCACTTTTTTCCTCTGAATAATAATCCTCTGAACTATTTCCTTCCGTTGGAAAAGAGAGCTAAAACCACGAGTCTCGAGTTTTTTGAGGTTGTAACGCGGATTAGCATATGAGTATCTGCATCCGGAGCAATCAGGATAAATGAGTCTCATTTTTTTCCATCTTGTGTATATAGATCAATTTGGAGCTCTCAAAATCCTATCAGAAAAAAATATTACTTGATCGTCTAAATGTTTGAAGAAAAGTTGAATTCACAAAGTATGAAAATCATACAATTTTCAAAATTTTATTTACTATTATTATTTTCAATATAGCAAACGGTAATGGTCGCTATCCCCTTCGCCCCCCCCCCCCCAATCTTCTTCTTTCCTCGGACACTGCCGGTGTAGAGGAATTTTCGTCCACACCCATAACCTTCGTATGGATGACACTTTTTTCCTCTGAATAATAATCCTCTGAACTATTTCCTTCCGTTGGAAAAGAGAGCTAAAACCGCAAGTCTAGGGTTTTTTGAGGTTGTAACGCGGATTAGCATATGAGTATCTACTTCCGGATCAAGCAAGATAAATAAGATTTTTTTTCATCTTATGTGTATAATATAGATAATTTAGAGCTCTGAAAAACCTATCAGGAAAACATTACTTTATCACCTGAAATTTCGAAGAAAACTAGTGAACTTAAAGACTATCCAAAATCAAAAAGGTTTTGAGGTTTTATTTCCTATTATTGCTCTTCAATACAGCATTTTATCACAAGTGTGTGTGTGTGTCTGTACACTTAATATTAGAAAAAAACCAACGAAATTTTACCTCAATACTCTATAGGAAATTAAAAGTTTTGATGTAAACCTTCTCGATTACTAAAAATAATCACTAAATGGCTTCTGATCAGTCGAAGATTTGAACACCGTAAACTTCCTGGAGATGGTCAGATCTACTAAATGCCCCTTTATAAGATAGCTAACATCCTCGTGACATAAATATGGATGAGTGCCGATAAGGCAATGTGCTTCCACACTAGAAAAAAAAGATCAACATGAATTGATTCCTCTCTTTTTTATGTCATAAATTCTTCACATATCTCTCTCTGTATCTATTAAATACTATCTATACAGATGTAACAATGAAATATTTGTGAGTAAGGAGCGACGATGGTCACACCTACTAAGCGCCCCTTTACAAGGTTACTATCACCCTCGTGACATTAATATGGATGAATGTCGATAAGGCAATTTGCCTCTACGTTATATGTATTAAAAAACGCACACACTAAGCGGTTCCTGTCTGTGTGCTGCTAATTCTTCTTGTCTATATGTATATATATCGTACTATCCGGATCAATAAAGTCATTGTATGTAAGAGGCACACCTGTTAAGTGCCCCTTTACAAGATGGCTATCACCTTTGGGACATTAATATAGATATATAGATGATGAATGCCGATAAGGCAAATGTGTCCTCTAAGTTTATATACACTAAAAATGAACGTTATTTTTACAGTATAATACAGCTAAATTTACAGTAATAAATTAAAATTGCTAATTTTTACAGTACTAAACTGTAAAATTGCTAATTTTACAGTAATAAACTGTAAAAATTGCTAATTTTACAGTTCATTACGGTGCATTTTACAGTTTTAAACTGGAACCTCTGTTGCCAGTATTATATTGTTGTTTTTACAGTATAATACCGCTAAATTTTACGGCAACAAACTGTAAAATTGCTAACTTTACAGTCCGAAACTGTAAAATTGCTAATTTTTCAGTAATGAGCTAAAATTGCTAATTTTACAGTAATAAACTAAAATTGTTATGTTTACAGTACTAAAGTGTAAAATTACTAATTTTACAGTTTATTACAGTGAATTTTAAAGTATTTTAAATTGGAACCTCGGCTGCCAGTATTGTACTATAGAAACAACATTTCATTTTTTGAAGTGTACATCTATATATATAAATTAGTTTCTGTCTATGTGCAGTGAAAACTTTCCGGATATCTGTCTCTATCCTGTACTACCTGTACAAACGTATCAACAAAATTGTAGTATGTGAGGGGCGACGGTAGACGCACCAACAAGGTGCCACTTTACAAGACGGAAAATACTTTCATTTGCCCATCCCTAGGGGACATGGTCAATGTGAATACAAGTTGATAAAAAAATAATAACGTGAGTCAGTAGACTAAGTAGAATAGGTTATTATAATCCGAAAGTTGTTCTAAGTATCCAAGTAATTTATGTTAAAAAACATTTGAAGGTCTACAAAAAATAACAACGTCACAATGCACAAATGAGCAGGGATACTGCAGACACGTGTTTCGGCGTTACAAGGAACGCCTTTATCAATGCAAAAAAGTTGTGAGCTTATGAATGCACAGACATCCGACAAAAGCTTTTGTCGGATGTCTGTGCATCCATAAGCTCACAACTTTTTTGCATCCGACAAAAGCTTTTGTCGGATGTCTGTGCATCCATAAGCTCACAACTTTTTTGCATTGATAAAGGCGTTCCTTGTAACGCCGAAACACGTGTCTGCAGTATCCCTGCTCATTTGTGCATTGTAACGTTGTTATATTTTGTACATCTTTAGCACAAAGGTATTTGTAAACTTGAAGGTCTCTTTGACATGCATGAATTAGCAACTTGATGACAGTTATCCACAACGTAGGTTAAAGGAATGTTTAAAATTGGGTCTTACTATTTCAAACAATCGTTATTTATACTACAAACAAAACCAGTCTACATAAAAAAAGAAAAAAAAAACAATAAAAATACCGTTAGCTTCTCTTGACGAAGTTCAACAAAATCATGCGATTCTCTGTGCAATTATTTTCTGCAATTATCAGTGATTATTAGAGGATGCACGCGTACTACTATTTTTTTACTAGAAAAGGGGAAAATGTATGCTTAATCACCTATTTTGAAGGGGATTTGTCCTGAATAAATGAAAAAAAAAATTTTTCTTTAAGTTATGGTAAAAACATATCTGGTAAAAAAATAATAAATGAAGTACAATTTGTAGAAAAATATAAAAACAATTATTTCAGATTGCAGTGCTGATTGAATGGATGAGATTGGATGCATAAAAGAGAATAATTTATTTTGTAATAAAACTTGCTAAGGAACACTATTTTTCTTTTCGGCAGCAAATTTGCAAATTTTGGCAAGAAAAAAAGAAAAAATGAAAATTTTCACTTTACCCATGTACGAGGCAAAGTGAAAAAAAGATATTATGCAAATAAAATATTTTCTATTTGATTATAAAATATTTTTCATCACTAGCTAAATGAATGGATGAATAAATGAATACATAATGAAACAATAAACGATTTTATAAATGAATTAATTGATTGACACATAAGAAAAATTAATGGATTTGCTAAAATAATGAATGAATAAGACAATAAGTTCTATACCGATGATGTAAAGTATGATGCAAATTCAAATTTTTACATATGGTTTGCAATGATAATCTTTTTTCCATGAATTATAAAGCTGAGCTAAATTACAAAGCTAAGCTAAATTGATTTATCTCAGTATGAGTAAACTTATAATTATGATTTGAAAATTGTGTCCCTGCAAGCGAAATTCACTTCAGAAAGCAAACATACCCGTTTCTCTCCCACTCTCTCTTTTAAATGTCTAGTTGTCATTTTTCGCTTTCAATTTAACTAAGTATTTGCTTTTTCAACATCTTAACCTTACATGAAGAAGCAAATAAATGTCTCCATCGAATACAACTGTAACATTTCATTTTCAAGTTCTATTATTAGAATGTGAACATAATACTGTAACATAACAAAGTATTTCGTTTTGGCGAGGAGCCTAATTGCAATGCTGTTTTTCAATGGGAAAATCTATTTCCCTACTTCTGGCAATTTTAATTTTATGTCACTCTATTTTAATATTCGCCCAGCAAGTTCTCTCATGGTTAAAATCGCTGCACTTATATGCGTATCATTAATGAAAAAAAATTGTGTATTAGAAATAGGAAGAGAAAAACTCAATGTCAATCACTGAGTACATTTAAATGTAAGTATAATGCAGAAAAAAGTAAAAATGCACATTTACACTAGTAAACTGAATTATAGACACTTTTCATTTCGTTTCCTTTTTTTTTTCTTTTTTTTTTCATTTTTTAAAGATTTTATCATTTAAAGTTGCGTAATGAGTTATTAGATTTGTTTATTTCACTTAAATAATTTATTTAAACTTCTCTAATATGTATATATTTCATGTGAATATTACTTTTATTTTTACTCTATTTTATAACGTAAAGTATAACCAAAAATCTACTTTAAATGAATGCTAAAGATTAATAAATTTTAAATGAATACTATAGAATTAGATAAACTTAATTAGCTTTGGCAACAAAATACGACAAAACAATAATGGTTTTAATACAAAATATTGACAGAATAATTGATTTAATATTGATTATTAAATATTGATTTAATTTCATACAAATACATTATATTATTTGTATTCTAAAATTTGCTATTGCTTAACAGTTAAAAATTAAAGCTTAACATTGGAAAATAAATAAATGGAAAGATGCAAAATGAAATTAAAAAAAGGAACATGAAAATGAAACTGAAGAAAAACCCATGCTTCCAATCATGTCCTGATTTTTTTTTTTTTTTTTTTTTTTCTAATTTGCATACATGTGTTAGCTTTTTTATGTATCTTATTCAATTCAAATGGTATGTAATTTGCATAAACTTCCCTACGATAAGTCATCTTGTTATGCGTTTACTAAGCTTCACACAGTCGGTAAAATACTCACTATCAGACAAAATCATGAAATGATAACAAACACTTCAACGAAAATGAAAACAACGCCGCATTTGTTCACTAATTAGCATGTATTTCAGCTACAGGGGAATCCCTGTAAATTGTGTTCTCCTGCCACGATACACACTTGGCAGTGAAATCAAAGAAAGCCTTTATTGAGGCATCATTGCATGCCGCAAAACTGATCGGTTACGGAAATTATGTCTTGCAGTAGTAATTACTCGTAATGATAGAAAAACTAAGTTAACATTGAAACTCAACGTTTACAAGAATAACGCTATCGCTTAATGTGATCAAAACAATGCTAACCCGTCAAAGTTTTGTTACGATAGTATTTTAGGCAAATGGGGTTCTAAAATACACAAAATTTGAACAATGCTTCTCCTTTCGCGTTTCTTTATATTCTCGAACAAAAATACTTATTAATAATAATAGTTATAATGATAATAAATGAAGCAATATAAAATAGAATGAAACTTCCTTAGTGCTTACTACTTAGAATATTTCTACTTTCTATATATGCTACTGCTTATGATAATCGGATATTATTGCAAAGACTCTGGGAACAATTTCGAACAAATTTATTTTTCGCAAAGGTACAAAAAAATAAAAGAATCAATGTGATCTTAAAAAGAAAAAAAGAATTAAAGAGAAAAAAAAATTAAAGAGAAAAAAAGAAAGAAAGGAAAAGGAAAAAAAGAAAAACAAATATTTAAAACAATTTTAATACTGAAATTATTTATTTCGGTACACACTTAATGCCTCTTTTTATTTTTAGTACGAAATAGTACAAGAAAATAAAATAAAAAAGTTACTACCGCTTTTTTTTTCTTTTCAGTTTTTTATTTTTCGATGCATATAGTTTCGCTACTGGTTTAGCCATTTATTAAAATGATATTCTGCTAGACAAGTGCCACCACGAAAAAAAAATATTTCTTTCATTTTAATTCATTTATTTAGTTTTTAGCAAAATGTCAAATCTTGTCACGAAGATATTTGATAAATAATAAAAATAATAGATAAAAACAAAAAACCAAGACATGATTATTTAGATTTTTATTTGATGAAACTGACGTGCCTTTAAAGAAATTTAAAGTTTCAAATATTTAATTTATGTAAAAATTAGCTTTTAAATATACAATTCTTTCAGAATAAAGGGGTGCGAATCCGAAAAGATCTAGTGCGGAACAGAGTTGTTATTCTGTTAAACAACATTCTTCAAGAAAAAAAAATCCCTATTTTTTCCCTAAATTTTCGCTATTTTTCAAACATTTTAATGCTTTGATTTGTGTTTTATGAAAACTACATCACATTTCACAGCTTGTGTTTAGTTTCTATTATTTTTCTATCATTTTATCTTTTACTTTAGCCTTTAAAGCATTTTTTAACCAGTTTTATACAGACAGTTTCATACCTAAACTATATTATTGATTAAGGTTGCACCGATAAGCAAATTAGCCGATTACCGACTAATCGGCTGTTGATGGCGGATTAAACAACACAGCCGATTAATAGTCATTATTATTATTTTTAATACTACTAATTTCTCCATCAATTTTTTTTATCCTTCACAATTTCAATTTTAAAAATATAGTTACTCTTTTTTCTGAGAGACGAATTATTTTTTTCCATTTTCCTAGTTTTCCCAAAAGGATGTCAAAATTTCATCAAATTTCTTCGAGTCAATTTTCATATTATTGTTTATAAAGTCATATTACATCAAATAGACATGAAAATTTAAAACATTTAGGGAGGAGACTGTGGTGAGCAGGTTTCATTTAGGAGCATAGTTGATGTAAATTAATTTTTAAACCTATTGGTTGCCCTTTAGTCCAAGACATGTATTCTTTATGAAAATGTGCAATGTACATATTGTGGTTATTTATTCAAAATATTAAAAAAAATTAAAAAGTAGCATTACTTCAACCATCAGTTTGTAAAAAAATATGAACTCTTTAAGAAATTGAGAGATTCCTCTTTCAAGATACATAATAAAATCCATTAACTTCACGTTTTTTTAATAAGACCTATATTTTTACTAAGAGAAAAAATAAGGTTCATTTTTATATAAATTTCTGCGTCTGGCTGAAAATTTAGAAACGTTTTGTCGGCATGTCGGTTTTGGGGTCTTTTTTTTTTTTTACAGCGTATGAGCGTATATTTACAAATATTTAAACAAATAGAAATTTCAAATGTATTCAACGCTTCTCACGAAATGAACATTAAACAAAACATAAATGAACAAAATGTAAATGGTACATCAGTTTTGGTATCTTTCCTCCAATGTTTACAGAAGAATGCATTTCTTAACAAATTTATTTATTTTAAACAAATGCATATATATATATACATATATACATATACATACATATACATATATATATATATATATATATATATATATATATATATATATATATATATATATATATATATATATATATATATATTCATTTATTTATTTGTAAAAAAATTTAGTAGAGCAACTACTAAGCTCTAAAACATTCAAAAGATAATTTTTTGATCTGCTTTCATACAAGACGTATTTTCCTACGTCACTTACTTGGCTCGGCCATTTCAATTTATTACTTTATCCTCTCCAGAAAACATAATTTTCATTATTTGAGCGATATAAAATCATGCAGCGCAAGTGGTCGTATAAATCGGAAACAGCTCTTTTAGAAATAAAAAGAAAAACAAAATAAAATAAAATTTGAATAACGATGCAGGGAAGAAAAATTTTGAATTTATTAAACCGTTGCGTAATACATGCGATGATTCAATTTAGCCTCAGCTTGGCGTCCAGGAAGTTTCTTAATTTATGTTTTTTTATTAAGCAGAAAGCAAGGAAAAATATTTTTTTCCCACTACTCTCTCGGTAGATATAAAAAAGTAAGGGGTACGGGGGGTGATAAAGGGGTAATTTGGGCTTTAATGCCGCGTCCGATGTAATGCACAAGTCAAATAAATTGCTCGTAAGAAATGTTTTAAGATCGGCGAAAGTTTAGATATAAAAGTCACACAAATCACGGTGCCCACTTAGCCCCTCGCTGCCATACATCCTGATTCACGGCCAATAAAATCCCGCCGCTCTGAAGGGTTGCTGCAGCCGGATGGCGACGGCAGAAATCGCCGTTTGGTCATTTTTGCTTCAGGGGCAATTGATAACCAAGCGTCATAACTACATCTTGGCGACATAATTTCATGTTCAAGTTGAGCTTGCATGCAAGCTCAAGTTGAGCAAATGCATTTTTTTTTTTTTAGCTTTTTAAATTAAAATACTGAAATCGATCAACAATCTGAGACAGTCACATAGTTTCAAAATGATACTATAAATGATTTAAGCAAAGTATCAAAAGTTGCTCCAACTCCTATCTTTTTGTAGCCATACTCCTCATTGTTCTGATTTAAATAATATCATCTTTGATTTCAGAGAAACTTCGAAAGAATTTAAATACAATTAAAGAAATCTGTAGAAGGGTCATTTCATAGAAATGTCCACCTCAGCCGAAGGAAAAAAAATACCGAAGTGAAAAAAGTATAAAAAAAATAAATAAACAAATAAATAAATAAAAATCATACAACATAAGAAGTTAAAAAACATTGAAAAAGTATTGTAATTATCACTGAGATTAGCCATAATAACTAGTTTGTAGTGTGTTTAGTGCTTGTTATTCAATGGTTAGACTAAAAAAAAAATTAAGATTTAATAAATGTGCTTCTTGTTTTTAAAAGCGAACTTTACACATTTTTCAAATATATCAATTTTTAACACTTATTTAACATTGAGAAATCTTTGCCTCACAACACGAGCACCAATTTTCAGGGTTGCAAAAAGGTTACGTTAGTCACGCTGCTATTTTGGTTTACAAAATATCTACTGTCAGTAATTTTGTTTTAAATTCTTAGCAGAAATGATACATAGATACCATGTACATTGTAAATCCACCAGCATAACTTAAAAAATTTTTTATCCTTTAAGTTACAAATAAAAACAGTTACAAAATCAGCTCTGAATGTTACGTTAGTCCCTATGGAATCACCCAGAATATCAATTTTTTTCTCAAGGAACTCGGTAAAAGCTTTAAAAAGAGTATTTCTTGATCTCACTAAAAATATCGGAAGTATAAAGCTTCTGTGTAATGTTTTACGTTTATCGCACTTACATTGAATAGATTTAGAGCTAGATTGTTCATTCAAAATTTTTAAGAGTTGAAATACATGCTATAAAATGTTAATTATTCTTACGTTTTTATTAATTACCTTTTTTGATTAAATCAAATTTTAAATTTAATTCAAGATCCCTAAAAGATTTAAAGCTAAATATTATGTAACTGTACTTCTCTTCCTAAAACGTTGAAAGATTACCTAAATAGCAACTAAGAAGAAAAGTGATGGTGATAATGGAGATAATAATGACAAAAACCAAGAGACTAGGATAGTACTGCGGCTACAATGATGACTTTGAAACAAAAATACATAAAATATTTACCACTGCAATTTTAACTTAAACGTGATTTTTCTTTCTCATTGATTTCTCTCTTTATTGTCCATCTTGAATTCCCAACAAGCGGAAATATTTTCAACCTTGTTGGCAATGTACTTGGAAGTTTATGATAATAATTACCGAGGTTTTTTTTAAGGTAGTACGAGGTTTAATTAAGTACAATTGCATTTAGAATCCTCATCATCAAAGAAACATTTTGAAGAAAAAGTACTGGAAAATTGCACAAACCGCTCAAAAGAGCTGCAAACTATAACAGCAAAGGCAACTTAAATTAATGACGAGTGAAAAAAATAAAGACCAAAATCGCACTCTTTAAGTAGTAATTTTTGAAATCAATAGTGTTTTAGATAGATTTTGTGTCAACCAAACAACTTTTCTGTTAATTTGGTTATTTTATTCATTTGTTTATTCATTATTATTTATTTATTCATTTGTTTATTTTTTGCAAGGTATGAAAATACTTTTTGATATTTTTAGAGGAGTCAAAATTGATCGGGAGGAATGAAATATACAGAAATAGTTGAAATCATAATATTGATCAACTCAGTAAAAAAGCTAACTCACGGAGGATAAAATGGAAGATGAGGGACGAAGATGCGTGCTTTTTTAATTTTTATCATATTGAATTTTAAAAAAAAAGAAAAAAATATTTAATTGAACACTTTAAATATCCCCCCCCCCCCCCAAAGCTGCAAAGTAATGTGTTTAGTAAATGAAATAAGTTTGAAGATGACTTTAAAATAATTATGTATACGCCTATGAATTGCTTTTCCACATAAGTCGGAGAGCGAGGGAAAAGTGAAATTGGGGGAGAGGTATTCATTTATGGATTAATTCACTTATAATTCTTTATTTAATGAATCACATATTTATACATTCATTCGCTTATTATTTTATTTATTCACTCCTCAATTCACTGAATTGTGTTTCCTCATATATTACTTTTTATATATTTATTCATTCGGTTATTGTTAACAAAAATACTGTTACAACGCAAGTTTTATTATGAAATACTCTGATTGTTCTTTCTTTGTGTATACTACGTGGATGAAGCATGATCTCATTCAACATTAAAAACCGTGGTAAATTAAATTTCATATCGAAATAAACTAAAATATTTTAGTAAATATTGTGTCTCTTTTAAATTAGAATTAAAATTTGAAGTAAAGCAGTCATTGCTATTTTAATGTGAAAAACACC
>JAXGGA010024110.1:0-12547 GCA_038373865.1 Uloborus plumipes
GCAGAAAACCTTTTGGTCCACGGTCGCCATTTTCCTCAGCTCCGCCAGTAAATCAAATTATAATCTAATCCGGTGCAAACTCTACTGGTGCGCCCTCTTTTTGCAGCTTCAGAAAAAAATTTTGCACTAAAAAAAAATTTGAAATTTCGTCTTTCCATTTCAATAAAGATTGCTCATTTCGGATTTGTACTTTAATAAATATAAATTTTTAAAAAGGGGTCCATCATTCAGAATAACCCTGTATATTTAGGGACATGAACTACTTGCAGCTTATTGCTGGTTATGCTGGGTTAAGTCATATATTCAAATCACGGAAATCTCTTTCTGTCTAATGAAGGTTTTGGAAACACAATACTACTATTTTGTTCTTACTGATGGTTAAAAGCACACTTGTGTATCAGAAGGGTTTGAATTGTTCATCAAATATTGAAGTCTCCGGTATGGGTTCTAATTCAGTTTGTACGGTTTCTGATTTTCTAGCTTTAAAGTTGAATTTTATCATTTGTTGTCTGTTTGACACAACAGAATATTTCATGCAATACTTGCCCTCAGTCTTATTCAATGTACTAAATGAGTTGAAGGTATTACATGGATTCCAATATACGCAGAGTTTATCCACTGTTACTAGAGCTTAACCTTTTAGAACAAAGATGACTGCTGTCTTCCTGCATGCAGTGTTCGCACATAGGACAAAACTTTTGACGTTATTTCCAATACGGCTACGTATTTTGGTTTCAACAAAAGCAAGGTGCTTCAGCTAACCACAAATTTCGTTCAACGGTCCTTTACCAATAGAAGTGCAAAGGACAGTTGGATAGAAAAATATAAAATCTTTTAAGACCGTTGGAAGAAAAATATGTATTATGAATTTATGCTGCATGTAGTGTGAACATATCGCATGTGATTTCATTATATTTTGATGCAAGATTGTGACTAAAATTTGGGGACTTGATAATTGTCCAATTGGCACTTTGCACCTCCTCCTAGTTTGCAATAACAGTTTTCTAAAAATTTAGTCTGAGCCAAAACTCTTGTGGAGTTTGTGGACTTCTTCTTAACTTGATCTTTTGACTTCTCAAAATACTCACATTGGTTATCTTTAGTGTAAGATTGGGACAAGAATTTAGGAAATAATCTTTTTAGGACATGACTACCATCTCTCATTGTGTGCCATCATACATTGTTTTGCTGCAACAAATGTTTTCTCTAGTTTTCCCTCATTGATACCATTGCATTTGCTCATAGATATTTCCTTCGTGAAGGATTTCTAAAACACCTGAATTTTTATTCGTAGCAAAAGTTAGTGAATGTGCACATGTGGAACAATTTTTATTCACACATTCATCACTCTACAACGCCACGTGGTTTCTCGGGGAATATAATCTTAAGAGACTGCAAACCTTTAGAAACGAACTCTACATTTTCAAGTATCTGACATACAACTATAGTAAAAGAAGTTTGACAGGTAAGGATCATATTAACCCATTTATGCCCAAGTTTTATAACCCAAGTTTTTTTTAAACAATTTTTATCTGCTTAAAACTCTTACTTGGAATTATTTACATACATTTTAGGCTCAAAATGGTTCGCCATTGCCATATTTATTAGTTATTTAACGTCCTGTTTATGGGACATTTCGCAGATATGTGATCAACATACGACCTTACTTGACTTTACTTTTGCAAAGTAACATTACAGAAGGCATCTCTGATCAATTTTAAGCAAATCATTTTAAAATAGTTTAATTTTATGGAAAATAAGTTCGCAAAAAAAAAAAAAAAACAACTTACTTTCTGTAGCTACCCATACTGGATCGTTGCTTGACTGATTTGTCTGAAAATAGCTGTCAATAAATAAATTCTGATATCCAAATAGTGGCTCTAACTGGTTTTCTCAAGAAGAAGGACTTTAACTTGTGAAAAACAGCTTTAGAGTAAAATGATATACTCATTACAGGTTTTTGTATGCAGTAACTAACAAGCGTCCCGTTTTTAGGCTACTGGGTATAAATAGGTTAAGTAAGATACGTCTGTTACTGAATGTGTTACTTCCGTTACGGATGGGGAAATGCTACGTCTGTTACGGGAGTGCACCTACCGATTGCCGTAGAATGACTGCCGTTTTCTTTTCGCTAGCCGGTAGTCGGAGTCGGTGTCCAAACTTTATTGATGACACCAAAACATTACATTTAATAAAAGCAGTACAAGACAAGTAACACTGTACAATACAAAGACAACAAGGGAAAGGACTACAAAACACAGAGACATGAAAAAGATGACAATGCGACACAGATTAATCAAAAAACATAAAAACAAACTTACTAAGTGAATGAAGTGGTATTCGCAAAAATAATATGGGCTGGCGAAGATCACGTGTTAGACGGAAAATTGTGTAATGGAGATAATTGAAAGAACAGTTTAATCAGAAGATGTCATGGACAACAAAAGAAAGTAATTAAGGCTGGAAATTAGTTTAGGTCGGGTAAGAGGAGGGTCCTGTTGGCTTCAAGAAAGTTTAAGAGATTTAACATGCATATGCGAGCTTTACGGTCAATATGGGAGACGACTTTCCAGTTGTCTCTCATGTTCTGATTATTATAGGGGAAGTTGCGGGCTCTGGTGAGTGGGCAACTTTTTTTAAATATTTTATTTGTACTTTTGAACACGTTGTCTTGCATTTTCAACTTCATTAATTGTACGAAGTTTTCGACTGCTTTTCTTACAATTCCAGACTTATGTTTCGAGAGGGTTCTTACTCTCCCGATATGGCCTCTGTGACTTCTGGTTGTTTCTCAAACTCAAGAGATGATTGAAAAGAACGAGATTTCAAACAAGAAAGGACATTAACCCTGTAACGGCAGCAGAGTTACGTTTTCTTCCTAAACAGGCTATCTTGGAACGCTTCTTACAATTGAAGCACCGCTGGGAGAAGTGTGTGGAGTTTTTAGGAGACTACTTCGAGGATGGTTAAGTGACCAGCACCTTATGGTTTGGCAGTTTCTTTTCTTCGATAAAAGGTCGGCTACTTTTCTGCTGGACCTTGTATATTTCAAGTAGTGTTTTTTTAAATAAACAATGTAATTCTCAAGAAAATAAACATTAAAATGATCATTTAAAAAATTTTACAGGAACAAATAGAAATCCTTGACCTTAAAAACATATAATTTGATACAATAACCTCTTTAGTATGATTTATTATTAAAAAGCAGTAGCATTGGCCACCATTTTGAAAAAACGCCGTCATCTTGGATTAAAACAGTTTTTGAAAGTGCCTCTGGGTCTTAATTTCATTGTATAGCCATTAGCAACATTCCCACCAAGTGGCATCTTTTTATCACGATTTGCAGTTTTCCATTGTTTTTTGATATTTAGCTCCCGGACTATTTAAACAAGTGATACATAATATCAACAATTAGAAGCGCTATGTTTAAAGATTGTCAAGAAAAAGGGCATTTCTTGTAATGACCAGCCGTTATATGATAACTTTTTGTTATTATTCAACCGCGACGAGATGGCCGGTGTCAATCAAATGAGAAAACGAGTCCATTCCTTAAAATAGGTAGAGAAGGAAGAAACTCCAGTGTGCCATATTTGCAAGTTTAGCGACATTTTGGCGAAGTGATAAATTTTATGAAATATTAAATAATTCTTCGAGCTTTATAGCAAACCATTTGAAATTTATCGTCTGTAACATTTATTGCACTTACTTACAATATTTAATGCAGCCACAACTGCATTTGGCGAGGAAGTCTTTGCTTTCTTTATTGCAACCCTTATGTTACCATTTTGTTTTTAAATTTAAATGAACAGTTGGAGGCGTCGCAGTCAATGGCCAATGGCTGCGGAAAGATATAAAACCAAGACCCACCTACTTTCTTGTATCCAATGAGAAATCTTTCTCGATTGTGCAAAAATTAAAATATTTTCCTCTTTGGCTAATTTCTCAAATTGGGAGACCAATTAAAGGTAAACAAGGTGACGTATTCAAGCTTTATAACCAATGGCCCAATTGTGAATCCCATTCCTCAATTTTCATCTGCGTATCACCCCTTCCTAAAAATGGACAATCCTGAAAAAAGGAGGAGTCATAGGCCATCTCTGCGAAGTTGAATTATATCTCCAACAGCAATAAAAAATATCGGCTCTCTACCATGCACCTCCAATTCTTTCCGTCAACATGTACTAAGATGTCTTGCTCAATTATAAAATTGGACTAATTCTACAGTTCCGTTTGTAGAGCAATAAGACGTAAAAAAAAGTTTGGATTTTATTTGGATGAAAATAAAACAATAAATCCCTTCCTGATGACGCAGACAGCTGTACCAGAAACTCTAATTCCAACCTGCATATGCAAAAACTGTAACAAGTCATCTTGTGAATGTTTTACTAATAATTCATCTTGCTGTAAATATTGTGCTTGTAAGGACTTTTGCAAAAACCCTATAACTACAAAATAGCCGGAAGACGACGAATCAAAGGAGTAATTACTAGTCAGATATATAAAGGTATGATTTACCTTTCAGAATTTTCTATGTCTCAATACTAAAAAAAAATAATCACTTAATGTGTATTATGTACCGTAAAGTCGGGTTACTTGGACCCTAAGGGGTTACTTGAGCCCATTACAGTAAAATGATAAAATCTAGGTTTGGTACTTATTATTCGAAGACTTGCACGTAGTTCCTCGTTTCTCCTCTAGGTAAGCACTCTGCAGTCTCTAATGCTAGTACCAAACCCAGATTTTATCATTTTACTGTGGGCTCAAGTAACCTCCTTGTGGGTCCAAGTAACCCGACTTTACGGTATATATTTTTTTTTTTGTCTGTATAATATACTATAGACATAAATTTGTTTCGCGCCTAAAATGTTTTCTCGTTTGTGAACAAAGTAATTTTACTCATAAACCAACAAAGATATGACTATAAATATATTAAGCATTTCTAAAGCCCTCGTTTTTTTAGCGTCGATTGCCACTTTTTTCAGTGTTTTACCTCAAACGGTTAGCGAGTTATGAGTGTTTTTGTAAACGGTGCCCCCCACATCGCTTTCCCCCTACCCAGGGGGGTGGGGGTCGACCACTCACGGGGCGAAAACATGCGTTTTCATTATCACTGTACTGCCTGTAACATTAATCAGAAATAACATTGCGTCTCTCTCCATGCATGCTCAACCCCCTTAAGATCCTAGACTAAATGGGACGTTTGCGAAATTGAAAAACCACCACTGAAAAAGTTATTCAAAATAGTTTTATCGATGTTGATATGCTGAGAATAATTTAGCTGTACACGATCTTGTTGATATTTTGTTTCTTCAATTCCATAGCAAGTAGCATGGCCGAGTGGAAAAGCCGTAGGTGGATCTAGTGTCTTGAACGCTATGTTGAACATTCGTGGAAATCGACAGGATTACGATGATTGGGCAGCATTGGGTGCAAAAGGCTGGAGTTACGAAGAGGTGCTACCTTACTTCATAAAAATGGAAGATGTTGAAAGTTCTGAGAACGTTAAAAATGGTAAAATTATTTTTTTCTCGCTAGAAGTACATTTTAAGTTAGTGAAGTTTTTTCCCTTTGCATTAAAGGTCGAGACTGGCGAACATATATTCGCTATAGCCAGTGGCTACTAATTTTTTTTTTGGCGAATACAAGATGTTGCGTTGGTCGTCAAACTGGCGACCTATTTTTTTTCTAACTAAAATTACAAACTACCGATGCATCGCTCCGATTATGAAAAGAGAATGTCCATTAGCATGGTTACTGGCGCCCAATCTTAACTTGGAGAAAAAATCGACCCATCTGCTATACAAAACATCTAAATACATAATTTAAAACTAGAAAATGCAATGAAACTTTGTTGGAAAAGTAGTCAACGATAATCAAATTTATGATTATTCAGCAAATTAAATTAAATGTTTTTTTTTCCTTCAAGTATGCAGTTGTGTTTATTTTTGTTTTATTTGCATAATGTCTTATTATTTGGATTTTAAAACAAATAATTTTCTCTTCAGAAAAGGTTTGTAAGTTTTTCAAGCATATTCATTTTAGCTATAGTAGTTTAGTTAAGATATATACAACTACGTAGCATAATATTGCTATATGCAGACTAACTTGAAGTTAGATTACAATTTTTAAACTTATGGTTCAAAGTGGCCACCAACAACGCCAAAGTGGCCACTAACTTTTTTGGATTTACTGGCCACTGGCTACTGTCAAATTTTTTTAGTCTCAGGCTTTACTTTGCATTAAAATTCATGTAGACTTTTGTGATTTTTACTATAATTTCCAAAGTTTAACTCAAAAACTGTTTGGACAGTGTCATTAAATTTTTAAAGGAACAATTGACATAGTGAAGTGTCAGAGAATGCAAGTGACCTTTTTTTTTGCGCTCGGAGTAAAATGTGAGTATTTAAGCTGTAAGTAGGCTCTCAGTGACAAGATTTTCCGAAAACGGATGTATACAATTCCTTTCATTTCATTTCACCCTCCAGGGTCCCCCGTACCTACCAGCTTAGTGGTTTAACCAGGATAGGGCCCTGAAGAGGGCTCTGTTCTTAATTTTGAACCAGAACCTAGGGTCGAGCAAACCATAGGCCCTAGCACCCCCAGAGGTATCGTTTCACTTGGAGGACTTTGTGACCACGACATTTTTAACGCCTCCCAGTCACCATTAATCAAGACGGTGGATCTTTGATCGGCTGGAATCGAACCCGGGTCCTTTCGGACACGAGTCCGATGCCTTACCGATCGGGCCACCACGGCCCTATACAATTCCTAAAATCTAAATCTTGTTGTAATTAATTTCGATTAAAGCTTGCCAAAGAAAAGCTATACTTTTTCTATTATTCCTTAACTAGCGGCACCCACACGGCAAGGCTCGTTGTGGCGAAGTAAAATACCATTTGGCTGCACTGGATATTTACAGTTGACTTCTATTATGCGTATGGTAATTTTGTTTTTCAAGATATCTGCAAATTTTCGGTAGATTTTAAAATGTGCACACCTATGACTACGAGTTGATTAGCGTCTTGTTCGTGAATAGCAGTATTTTCTGCTAGAAAAGGATGGCAAGAATATCAAGACTTCCATAATATGCACCTTATATGGTTGTTAGAAGCCAGTTTTCAGTTGAAATTTATTTCTTATTGGAGTTGGGGGATAACTTGTTTTGCCAGAGCTTGATAACAGCAATCCATGTTCTCTTATTTTAATCAGGTTTGATTTGGACTCGTTCAAAGCGGATTTCAAAAAAATATTAAGCTGTCCTGCTTTCATGTCCGGGCACAGGACATCTCCGTCGCAACGTAGGTCATTTCCGCCGCAAAATTTATCTCTAGCTTCCCCCTCATGAGACATCTCCGCCACGTCTCTCCTTGCCATTTTTGTACGACAGGACAAACCCGTCGATTGAGCTGGTAGAGTGCAATATTTGGCGAGGTAAAATTGGCGCGAAGTTTAAATTGATTTGCACTTCATTGTGTTTTTTTTTTTTTTTTTACACCTAAGTAGTCCGGGAATAAATTCCGTTTTTTAGATTAGGTCTTCGTCGCCAAAAGAAGATATGTCGCCAGGAATGAAAATTTTAAACCAGTTACCCCTTCTAACCCTTGGAAATGGCGCGGCGGATTTGTCCTGTGCATTGCAAGGCAGAGGGGGAATAGGAGTCGCGGCGGAGACGTCCCATGCGGGGAAGAGGGTGATAAAATGTGCGGCGGAGATGTCCTGTTCCGTCATGTCCGTGTACGTTTGTCACTGAATTAGGCACATCAGTTTCGGCTTCAAATCTGGCGAGATATCCCCAAGTTGTTGTCAAGATTAACCTAAGACGTTACGCTAAGAGGTGGGGTGTCGTGGACAAAAGTTGTTGTCAAGAAAAAACTAATTTATAGTCTCGATTCCGTTCCATTACTTCCATGATGAATTCTTGGACAAATTCGAAATGACGCACCTGATAAGGGTATGGCAGTAATTTGGGATTTGGTGTCTTTGAAGGTAGGAATGTGATAAGCATAGGTTGATGGATGCTTTAATTTAAAAAAATAAAGGTTAATAAAATGGAATTTAGTGTATTGCATGTAAGTGGGTGTGGTTTTTGCTGTTTCTCGGTATAATATACATTAAGTCTTTCCTCTTCACCCCTCCTCTTAGATAAATTCGGACTGACGGGCTAACTAATAAGAGTATAAAAATTATTTGGACTTTGATGTCTTTGACGGAGGTTAATGGATGGCTTTAGTTTAAATAAAACATAAATAAAGAACCATATTTATACCAATAATTTGTACTTGTTAACATTTTTCAGCTTTTTTTCTTCTCAACTCTTCGTCTCATTTCAGGTTTTCGTGGAGTCGGTGGACCTATGACTGTTGAGAAATCCAAATATTTCCCAGAAATCGGAGAAAAAATAAATGAACATGCTCAGCAAAAGGGGATACGGATCGGAGATATAAATGGACCATCACAAATTGGTGAGCACACTTCGTTTGAAACTACCACTGACATAATACTTTCCTTCAATCTAAAAAAAACAATAAGATCGAGTTAAGCAAAAGACTTGTTTTTTCGTTTTTGCCTAGATTTTTAAAGAGAAGAAGGGCATTGTACGTCAAACACACATTTTTCTATGAAAGAAAATAAATAAGTTTTTAGTGACAAATTGAGATGCAATTTTGAGATGAGTAAAATGATTTTCTTCTGATTTGTACACGTTTGCCATTCTTTCTAGAATCAATTTATATAATCTATATGAACATCAAAGAAATCGCATTCTAAAAAACTGAATCGTCTTTAACAGACAGGTAAGTGATCTTTTGTTCACTTGGCCTGCAGAGGAGGAAATACATAGGAGCGTAGCACTTTAGCACTTAATATACATTTAAATGCATGTACCCATGTTCATCAGATTGGTTTTACTTGTTTTTAAGATTTTTTTTTCTTTGTACTTTCTCACTCAAACTAAGGGAAAATCATTATGAGAGACGTTCTACGAAAAAATATTTTTGAAAAAAAAAAAAATTGAACCGACTTCGGAACTTCACTCGGCAAGTGCTCTAAAAAGTAAAAAATAATTTTATTCTTTGAACACCATTGACACTACATTTAAACATAAGTTTTGAAGTCGGCGCAAAAACACTACATAGAATCATACGAAACTTATAATTTAACTATATATATAAATTGCAATGAATCCAGGTTCTTTAATCGCATTCGCATACACTACATCGACAACCATATATTTATGTAATGGTACAAATATTCAGCTCTTAAATTTCAGTGGTTCCTCTGAAAAATGTTGGCAAAATGTAGTTAAACATCATTTCACCTATAGTTTTTGCACCGACTTCAAAACTTATGTTTAAATGTAGTGTCAATGGTGTTCAAAGAATAAAATTATTTTTTACTTTTTAGAGCACTTGCCGAGTGAAGTTCCGAAGTCGGTTCAATTTTTTTTTTTCAAAAATATTTTTATTTTATTCTTTTTAGTGTAAATGTACATATGAAATAAGGTAATGTTTCCATTACAAAACTTCACCTAATTTGCTTCAATAAATGCTTCATAAAATAAACTATGTAAGAAAAAAAAGATGCAAAGTATCAACGCGTCTAAAATTTTAAACGATTGACACTAAAAAATAATCCTTGTTATTCTCTGGTATATATTTCTCTGGTTATTATTATCTGGTATATCCCTTGTTATACTCTGGTATAATACTACAATACACTCTGGTATTGTGGTATTATATTACTCTGGTATATACTGGTATTCACCAGATGTACTGTACCAGATATCTGGTACAGTATATCTGGTGTTAAACTGTGTACTAGTTTAATCAAAGGCTAAATATTAACGGCTTTTCAACTGATTTATATTTCAAAACAACACTAGATTCTCGCGGTTCATAAAATTTTACGACGTATTACGTACGTGGGCCGCTAATGAGTTTCATGTTTGCTTCAGTTAAGCCTTCATTCAAAATTTTCATTATCATTATAATAACTGTTTCATATTAATCACGTTTTGTAACAATGTATTTCATATTTAATCATTTAGGACAAATCGCTTTAAATTTGAGCAAAAATTTGGAGATTTTCCTCACTTTCTTCAGAATTCCTGTATCAAACCTTATGTAAATTAAGACTAATAAAACCTGAAATATTACGAAGTAATTAGTACTTGGTACGACTTTCAGTTCGTTGGAGTTCAGGAGAAAAAAGCAGGACATAGAAAGATACTCGGTTTAAAATTTTCAAAAAGACCATAGAAATGAATTTCATTATGCAATCCAGAGAAGCCTAGCGTTCAAAATGGTCATTATTACGATTACTGTGATCCCAATTTCTTTTTCGAAAGATTTCTGCAGGTTCCCGTTATCGAACCCGGACCACGAGAGGATGGGACCAATCGGAAAGAAAGACCTTTCTAACAAAAAAAGAATTTTTGAAATCGGTCCAGACATCTTCGAGTAATCTTATAACATACAAAAAAAAAAAAATTTCTCCAACGAATTGTATAACCTCCTCCTTTGTTGAAGTCGGTTAAAAATACCGTCATTTTAATATGCACGTGACAGCTCATATATTTCATCCAAAAGGGATTATTTAAATAAGTAATTATTGTTTATTTATTGCTTAAGAGAGCATACATCGGTCTCTGCTTTCTTAAGCAACAAAACTTTTCCAACCTTTTTCAGTTATTATGTGTAATGAAATATATAAGCTGTTACGTGCTGGAAAGTACCAGTTTTTCCCTGAAATGGCTTGTATGCAAAAATGATCGTGTGGATACTGATATTAGTACCTTTATTTCAGGGTATTCTGACCTTGAAGGTACTATTCGTAGAGGTCAACGATGTAGCACTGCTAAAGGGTATTTAGTTCCTGCTGAAAACCGAACAAATCTTGACATAGTCTCAAATGCATTCGTAACAAAGGTGAGTAAGATGATGATGCAGTCTGTTTAAAAACATTTTTTTTTGACGAATTCATTCATTTTATTTTAGTTATTATTATTTTTTTAACAAATTGCTGAATGTATTTGGCCCAGTGGCTCAATGGTTACAGCATTGTGCTTCCACGCCGCAAGTCCGGGCTCGATTCTCGGGTTTGGCACTGTCTACGCACAGCCTTTCATCTCTGCAGTGGGAAGATAAAAGAAATAACAAGCTTACTTGGAAACTATACCCAGCAGTTCTCTGTTGGGCCAGCCCCCCAACACTTGACTAGCAACCCAGAGCCCTCGGGGTATCGAACAGATTAGAAAAAAGAGAGAAAAAAAACTTCAAACTGCACTTTTTTATACACTCTCTACCGTTAGGGCTGCTGTGGCTCGATCGCTAAGGAGTCGGACTCGTAACCGCGGAGGGTCCCGGGTTCGATCCCAGCCGATACGAAATCCACGACAAAGTCCTGCAAGGGAATCAGTGCCTCTGGGGGTACTGGATCAGGGGTTTGCTTGGCTTCTGGTCTGAATCAAAAGAACAGGTCCCCATCCATTCGGTAAACCCACGTGTTGTGGTAGGTACGGGGGATCCTGAAGTGAAAAGTGAAAAAAGTCTCTAGCATTTCCTTGTTAATGTTTGTTCTTACATTTACCCTTAAAGAATTCTTTCAGCTAGCCACCGCTTTCAACGGTATGTTTTTTTTAATGTGATAATGCATAAATAGTATCAGGACTTACGAAAAAAATAAAATTTAAAAGGTGATCTGCCCTTTTTTTTTACGAACATGGGGTTTCCAATTTCCCCTACTGACACTATCCAATACGGTGTATCACGAAAAAATTTTTTTGGAAAATCAAAATGTCAAGTTTATAAAAAGTTGTCACTATATTCACACAGTTACCAAAAAATTTAATTTTGAAATTGAAAAATATTTAGGTATGCCGGGATTAACTTGGTTTTTTTAGTCAAAACGATATTTTGTGCAAAAATGAACTACTTAAGGAGTAATCTATCAATAAAAAATGCATTGGAGCTGAAATTTAACTTTTAGTTTTCTACAAATAGCTATCAAAACCTCACATTTTTGTTAGTCAGTCAGTACAAACATTGTAGTACAGCACTTTAAGGGCGTATGTCTATGAGAATTCTACCAGTGTAGTTATATTTTTACAAAATAGATGGCGCAGAATTTCACTCCCTTTCAAGGGGAAAAAATATTAGCCCCTCATCTGAAGTTCTCTTTGACAGCTTTACCTCATTAGGGGATAGTGGGGGATAGTAAGAGAATAATAGCTGTCACTGGGGGACATACAAACCCCTCTCTCTCCCTGCAAGCAAATGAGGAGAAAACCGGTATCGGCCAGGACTACCGGCTGTAATCCTTTCGAAGAAAGGGAGGTAGCAGTTGCATGCCTTTGCTGTTTCTCAATAGTACCCGATCTTACACAGTGCACGATCTCAAACTTTTTCCGTAATTGTCTCCAAACAAATACTTGACTTTAAATCTTTAGAAACAATTCAAAATAACATTCATTTTTTTAATATGATAGCTTTTTCATTATTGTGTAGTGTATAAGCGAAGCGATAGGGTATTTTGCGTAGTTTATATTTTG
>JAXGGA010024111.1:0-12547 GCA_038373865.1 Uloborus plumipes
CAACCTGCAAATGCTTAGAGAGGGAGTTTTTTTTTTTCCCTTTTAATTCTAATCACGTGATAAATTAAGTGTTTGATTATTTCAAAGCTGTTTATACTTGGAAGTTTTAAGTTCGGACTAGTTTTTTCCATTCGGAAACGTTACGTTCATAAAACCATTTCAAATTTGAGAAGGATAGTATCATATCAAACGAGAAAAGAACACCCTTTCTTCGTGTCGGACTGATTCATTTGGTTTCATTTTCACTGACAGTTTCCCATTTTCCATACGAATCGTGGTCGGACAATAAACTCTTCGTTCTCTGGATGACAGATTGTCAATGGATACGGAAACTAACAGAAAGAAATGACCAGAGGCTTCGAAGAATCACAGGGGAGGACTCCCGATGTCAAAAGTTGACGACTTACGCAACATGTAATGGGCGATCATTAATGTCAGAAAGTCGACCGTCAGAATTAGGACAAGAAAAAAAATTATTGGTATCTTATTAGGAATCCGAGAACAAAAACAACAAAAAGGGACAAGGACTAATCTAAAAATACGGAACATTAATATAACAGAGGAACAAATCAAGAAAGGTGAAAAGCTCATACAAGATGGAAAGATCCCATTCTGGAACTCATGAACAATTTACCATTATAACATTTACCATATATTGTATTAAATAGTTTAACCACATTTTAAACCTCTCTTGTAATGTACATTTACTCTCCCACTTTCAATTTTTTTGTCTTTTTGAACCCAAGCATTTTAAGCCCCTCATCATGGTACACAGAAAATTCGAGCTAGGCTGTACTAGGCTAAATTTTAAAAATGCTGAAGAATTGAAATCTCCAACACTGCATGTAATTTTCGGCGAAGCATGAACTCGATGTTGGCAAAATTTTAAAAAAATGAAGATTTTTATTAAATGAGTTGATACCTTTCATGTTTTTCAAACAGAAAAAAAGTAGTTTTCCGAAAATAATAGATTATTTAAGTATACAAATCAAATCGGAGAACCTACACGGAAACGGCGGCCTTTTCTTAACAGTTTAGTTTGATGCACCAATACCATTTTTGAAAATAAAATACGAAATCAAGGACTAAAGGAACGTTTCAAAGTTTCCATGCACTTGAAAATGAAACATTTAATTTCAAGCATTTTTTTCGTCTTCGTCAAATTGGACGGTGTATGCTGAAATTGTGTTCGAAGTATATTTTGAGTGAAAATAACTGGGTGTAACTAAAAGCGAATATCAAAAGAAAAATTTATGAGTAACTGAATAAATAAGAAAAGAAAAACAAACATACACAACTTAAGAATTGACCCGGATACACACTGACTGTTGAAGTTTAAATTCAAGAGCACAGATAATAATCATAATAATGAAACAGAATTAATAACAAAAATATATACACTGTCAGTTGATTTGAAGCCGCGTCTAACACGTGAACCTTGATTATGACGTCAAAAAAGCTTAGTACGAGCGTCATACGGGATGGTAAACAGATATTTCAAAGTATGTTTTTATCAAATGAATTGTTTTGGTAGCATTTTCGATTCTTCATTTCTACAAGATACCCAAAATGTTTATATATTTTTTCAACGGCAAAATTGCTATATCTCCATATACTTAAAAAAGAAGATACTACATGAGATTTGCATGAAGAAGATTGATAACCCAGAGCCGAAACGACAATCAGTAGCAATTATGACGTCATCGCATATCAGTTTTTGAATATATTTTTAGCTAATATAAATATTTTTTAAGATTCTTCATTTCCTTACAGAATAAAGACTAACGCGAAACATACCAGGCACAAGGATACGCTTCTCAAAAACACACTTGTTTAGAAAGATAACAAGAGAAAAAAAGATGAGTATTAAAATCATATGAAGGAAGAATTTTGTAGCTGTACTTTGATAATTAACAAAAATATCGAAGAATTATTCTGAAAACATTACTCAGTTTTCCAACTCATCTTTCGGACCATATTTTAACTTTCTTTCAGCTTTCAAAAGATAAATATAAATAAGTAAAATTTAAAAAAATAACAATAATAAGCTAAAAAAAAATAAATAAAAAATAAAAAAAATTAATAAAACACAAACTGAAATTAAATTATACTTTTAAAAAAGGAAAGAAAGAAAAATATGTGTCTAAGCTCATAAAATAAAATTTATGAATATAGAATTACCTGCTAATGATGAATGAATCAATGATTTCGTCAGCAGTAACAAGAAGAAATTTGTCAATTTTGGAAATAGAACTTTTTTAAATGATGAAAATTAAAAAGAGACAGGTAGGGGGGGAGGGGGCAGACGACAAAAAAAAAAAAAAAAAAAAAAAAAAAAAAAAAAAAAAAAAAAAAAAAAAAAAAAAAACAAGAATAGGGAAAAAAACCAGACTGATTTTAGAAATAAAAAAGGGTCATTCTATAGTGACTAACGTAACATTCGGAGCTGATTTTGTAGCTGTTTTTACTTGTAACTTAAAAGAAAAGAATTTTTTTAGTTATACTGGTGGATTTACAATGTACATGGTATCTATGTATCATTTCTGCTAAGAATTTAAAACAAAATTACTGACAGTAGATATTTTTTCAACCGAAATAGCAGCGTGACTAACGTAACATTTTTGCAACCCTGAAAATCAATGCTCATGTTGTGAGGCAAACATTTCTCAAAGTTAAGCAAGTGTTAAAAATTGAATGATATATTTGAAAAATGTGTAAAGTTGGCTTTTTAAAACATTAAACACATTTATTAAATCTAAATTTTTTTCAGTCTTAAGTGTCATTTTTACTCAAGATGGCGTGTGACTAACGAATAACAAGCAGTAAACACACTACAAACTCTTAATTATGGCTGATCTCAGTGATAATTACAATACTTATGTTTTTAACTCCTTATGTTGTATGATTTTTATTTATTTATTTATTTTTTGATACTTTTTTCACTTCGGTATTTTTTTTTCTTCGGCTGACGTTGACATTTCTATGGAATGACAATATACCACAATTGCCAATTTTGGAAATGGGTACCAGCAAAACCCTTTTATGCGCACCATTATCTCATTCGATTAAAAATTCTGTTGAATTTCACTAGGAATGCGCAAAATTCAGAATGATATAAAATATGAATGTAAAAGGCCAACGAGCTATTTTATATTAAGCATTTAACGGATATGATCAACAAAAGGTTTATTTTTTTTGCATTCAAGTAACTCACAACAGTTCCTAATTTTCTCATGTTACCATCTAAATTTCATTTTTCATTGTCATCCGAAATGTTTTTAATTAATTTTTAGAAAAAAAAAAAAAAAAAAAAAAAAAGAATCTAGCTTGACTCTACTTGGATGAAACTGGAGAGAAATTTCTGAGAGGATGTGGCAACATGGCGATCGTGCGAAGTCCATCAGCTTGGAATATGACATATGTATAAGAAAAGGTAGAAAGTTTAAAAAATGGTAAGCATAAAATTATCGATATGCATGTGGTAGAATGGTGCAGCAAATCCAAAGGGGGAAAACTATTACAGAGAAGGATGAGATCGGATTTCGACTTGCGTAAAAAATCAGGACTGACGCGTAAAAGAGTAAAAAACATCTAAAATGCCTGAACTATAAGTCTAATCCATAAAAGTTGGCAAGTATGATATACTTTATGGGTACAAACTACAAGACACAAATTATTGAAGTTTGAATGTCCAGACTCTTGGCTGATATGCATTCTAACTAATGCGTGTGCAGGCGGACTACAACATGTTGAGGTGTACGGTCATTCGGTCTTTCTATTATTTCTAACAGAAACATTCTAAATGTCAAAATACAAGTCAATCGAGAAAAATTAAACTAAATGAAATTAAAAAAAAAAGAAGGATAAATAATAGAAAACGAGGGAGTAAATAAATGAATAAAAAAGGTTAATAGTTACAGTGCACTAATCTGCTATATTTCTTTACCATCATATTTAACTCTGTAAAAAGATAAAGGTGTGTTTTTTTAATTAGCAGAAGGTTATTCCAAGTGTTTTTACGAGAGTCTCTTTTTTGAAAGGCACATGAAATTTTGAGAAAACATCGATTGAATTTTTTGAACTTAAGTTTAAGGAAAAAATTAACTATATTCTCAAAATTACAATTAAAAAAAAAAGAACAACTGTAAGCAGTGTGTTAGTTAAATTTATTCAAATAAAATACAAATAGATGATATCGCTGGATTACTTTCTTGAAATTCATAGTTCTGTTAAGGGTCCGTTTACAGAGTTCGTTTGGAATTTTGTTAAGGATAAATGACAAAAGTTCAGAATTTTGCGCTAAGTTCGTACACCGACCCATTGTCCTTTTGTTTGCTGTTGCTTAAACTACTCAGATGCAGAGCCCGTACACAATGCTACCGGATTTTAGGCAAATGAGAACGGCTTCCGTTTACAGAGCATCTCTAACGTGGAAGTCTGATTTAGCTCAGACAGCACACGAGAGATGAAAGCATCACCTATTAATCTTTCACCAATTTCGATCTGTGTCAGAGGCCGAACAACTCCTAGTTCAGCACCTCCAAGGGCATTGATTTGGAATCTGAACTTGGAGGACTCTGTGACCACGACATACTGAACGAGCACCAGTCACCCTTAGCCAACACGGAGGATCTTAGATCCGCTGGCATAGAACCTGAAACCCTCCAGTTACCCCCCGCCAAACCGATGAGGTCATCACGGCCTCATTGCGTGATTTCAGATAAGGAACAATGGAAAGTTTCATTTCTGAACTACCCGAATCGGATTAAACTAATTAATTCGAGTAACTGAAGATCCATTGTTATAATTGTTAACGGAATTTTTTTTTTTGTGGAAAATGAAGAACAAAGCTAAAAATAAATCTATTGCGAAATGTCCACTTTCGATTCATCACCAGTCGCATGTCATTTTCCATTCAAATTAGGCTAGACTGGCGACATGCTTAATCGAAAGACACTAATCACGATGTAAAATGGTAAATCAATACCACAAAGATGAGTCGATTGCAAACCTCAATGCTGCGCTGTTTCGCATTAAAAATCGATATTTTGAGGCTTTTTTTTTTCTTTTATTAATACATCTTACATAGATAACTCTTAATCGGTATTGGAGTATTATATCTTACAGGGCCGGATCTCCAAGTTTGGGGGCCCATCACAATGCATTTTTGGGATCCTTTGCCCACCACATAGTATCCGGTGCATTTTTGATTCTCGTTGGAGACCCCCGTGGTTGTGGGCTGCGACATGGTAAATGCGCCACAAGTATCTTGCTCCAGTACACTTAAATACAAGTTTCTGCGAAATGATACTCGTTCTGCTTCATAAAATTAAAATATTTCAAAATCAATGATTCCAAAAGATATATTAGTGCTTTTATTAACTTTAATTCCATCATGCAACGGCTGAACAATATTTGAATTTTGTAGAATAGAAAGAAAAAAAATGCTTTTAGTTTTTAATTTCATAATCATTCGTTCTGTTTGTGGTGTGTGTGTGTGTGTGTGTGTGTGTGTGTGTGTGTGTGTGTGTGTGTGTGTGTGTGTGTGTGTGTGTGTGTGTGTGTGTGTGTGTGTGCGTAAGCGCGCGCTGTTTCATTCTCAGGAAAAGGGAAATTTTGATTTAAAAAATAGCAATTTATTGTTTTAATTCATTTCTCATTCCTATCCAATTAGGTATAATTTTGTATAAAAAGAATATTTTATTGTTTTAATTCCATTTTTTCATATCATTGCAATTGCATGCCTACTTATCTTTTAAACTTTAACTAATTTTTTGTTTTCATAATTTGAACATGGGAACGTTCTGTCTCAAAGATTTTCTGATCGTTATCCATATCTAAAAAAGTCCTGAATATAGCAGCTTTTAGTAAAAAGAAGTAGCGACTAATTTTCAAGTGTTCAGTGGATTTTGATTAAAAGTTTGAATCTTCAAGTTGAGTAAGAAGAGCGAATTTGAATAGATAAGAATGATCAAGTGAAGATAAACTCTACGGAAATATTTACTATGAAGAAAAAAGGCTGTACTGAGTAAGAAAAAGATAGAAGTAGGAAAATTAAGAATTTCTAAAATGATTTTTAAGGTTTAGGTAAAAAAAAAAAAAAAACTTAAATCATCGATTCAATCGATCGGTTGTGTCATCCAGATTTGAATCCTTTCTTTTCTTTCTATCATAACACATTTGGGGGGAAAAGGAAATAATAATAATAATACTTTCACACGAAATATTGCGCATGCTATGATTGTTAAGAAATTTAAACTTCCGCAAGTAAGCATACGATTGTAAATTAGCAGAACATTCTATTACAGTTTATAGGGTTGTAAACTTGAACTTCTCACGAAACTGATACAACTGTTTAAACGGAGAAGTCAGTAAATCCAACACACACTTTCAGCTTTCAACACGAGGCATTTCTTGCTATAACTAGTCGGTTTCATCATAATTGTAACGTGCTATGCGTGAAAATTTAAGTTTAAGTGTGTAAAACAACCCTATAAACGTATATCTATGTATCGAAGATTTATTAATATAGCCAATGTAACAATAAAGAGTACAAAGAGTTTTACTTTTAAACAGTAATCAGTGTTTATTTTTATAAGGTCTATCTACCTTGATGTTTGTTCTTCTCTTTTTTGTACATTATACATTTTGTTAATAAATAAATATACACACACACACATATATATATATATATATATATTTGTTTAATAAAAAGACAAATATTATTTCATTCTATTAATTTGGTTCCTGGAATAACTCTTGAGCTGATAATAAAATCAATTACATGTTTTTTATTCAGAGCACATTCATTCTTCCAGATCTTGACGAATAGCAGGAAAATCCCCCCCCCCCTCGAAAAAACAACTTTTGAAGGAGATTGAAACGTCAAAGCAAAAAACTTGAGAGTGAATTGATAATTCAGGTGACAGCTTTAAACGTGGGTATGAATAAATTAGTCTTTAGTAGATCACGCCAGGTAATAATCTTAAGGTTATTAGCTAAGATTTAAGAGGAAAAGAAAAAAGGTGCCAAGAGAAATGATGCGTGGGTGCGCGTATCATTGTGACGTTTTAAGACTTTTTGTTTTCTTCCGTCTGGTTCTTAATCTTGAACCTTTTGAAGTATGAGGATACTTTTTCGATGTATTATACAAGTGGGTCTTGCGGGTACCTGAAAAGGGGGGGGGGGGGGTTGGAGGACACCCAGAAGCTGCTGTCCCGCATTTGCCAGTCTTCTATGAGGTGAACAAACATTCTAGATCAGTGATTCCCAAACTTTTTGCGTTCATCTAGAGGTTGACTTAGATCTATCACCCCCCCCCCCTTTTCTTCCATAAAAAAAACACATAAGTTTAATGCCTAATTTTAATTGGAAATAAAATGTGTACAATAAAACAATTTTCTCCACTCACACTTTTTAACTATAAATAAATAAATAACTTGGTAATCTACCAATCAAGAATTAGTAACTACTAAATCTTGGTAGTACCTCTTGAACAGTTTTTTTTTTCTTTATTTCTTTTAAAAAGCGAACTTAAAAAAAATCGAATCGGTGTGCGTGGGAGGCGGGGGGAGATCAAAATCACTGACACTTAAAAATTTGAAACTCATAAACTTGCCAATACATGTGATGACATACTTTCTGAATGTTCAAACTAGTTGAAAAAAGAAAGCTCCAGAACTTTAATTTGTTTATTTTTTAACTTGTGATTCTTGTCTGAACTCTGAGCAATCGGCTTCGTATGCGTTTTCAAGTTTGATATACGCTTTTGATTATCATTATTTTAACTTTTATATGCTCATTGCCCCCTATCACCAATCAAGAAACTATCGCCCCTTTGAAGAGCCATATCACACGTTTGGGAACGATCGCCCCAGGTTGGGAACCACTCTTCCAGATAGCCCGATGTTACAAGTAATAATATTATGATAACGAACTAAAATTACAGCACAGAAAATTATACTAAAAATATACATTTCTTTTGAATTATAAAAATAAACCATATAAAAACATTCATATTCTGGAGTCTAGACTTAAAGGAACTTTTTCATATCAATGCGTGTATTTGCTACAAATAAAGATTAGAAAAACTCTTATGTGAATAAAAACACTTTTTAAATACCGAGATAAAGTATATTACTTGTATTACGATGCATTTATGCACAAGAAGATAACACTGACACTTATATTAAAGGAAATCTACAAACCAAATAAGACGTCTCCACAGACGGAACTTATCACTAAGCGATTAGCGCTCCGATATAAGTCAAGGACAAAATGCAGCACGAAAAAACTTGGGACGATGTTTATACAAAAACATACGGGTCATTCCATGTCAAGTGTACGAGGCGTCCCCACTCGACCCCCTACGATTTTGATGAAATTTTTTTGGGAAGTACATATAAGACTTGCATGAAGCCATACCAAATTATATCTCCATAAGCCCTATAGTTCAGCCAATATAAATTATTAAAAGCCTCTTTTTCGTGTTTTAAAAAAAATGACCAAATCATCAAGTTAGTGCTTTTATTGCTGACCTAAGACGATTATCAGGCTCAAATTTGGTGATTCTAATCCAGTAGCGTACATAGACTAAGGTGCGCCCCCCAGCAAGATTTGTAAATGCGCCCCCCACCCCCTATTAAAATGTAAAAAATATTTTTCCGGTGTAACCTTTAGTGCTATTTTTCTGGATCGGGCGCCCTCAAACCTCTTGCGCCCCCCCGCGCCGCGGGGGTTGCGGGGGCGCTATGTACGCCACTGTTCTAATCACTGTTTAGGGTAGAATAGCCTACTTCTGAAACAAAAGCTCAATGCACTGTAGATTTTTTGTAATTTGCTGCCAAAGTTAGTAAAAAATCGTATTTCGGCAACTTTTGACCATAGGTTATCAGCTTGTATCTGCCGAGAGAATGATTTTCTAAAGCTAATTCTTTCCTCGTTTGTAGCCTGATAGTTCGTCCGAAAGGTGTGCAAGTGGCATCTTAATAGCTCAAATAATTGCTGAATTATGCGAGTTGAAATTCCAGTCAAAATTTTTTTTCTCAATTTTATCTCAATTTCAAAGAGCAATATCTCAAAAGGGTGATCCTGAATTTCAATTTTTTTTACATCATTGGAAAGAACACACTTTTCTTCACTAAAAAACGTTGTTCTTATTTTTGAGACAAACTAGTTTCAAGGGAATATTGCAGATCAAAAATGTGTATGTTATTCCACGTGAAATCAAAGAAAAAGAAATATTGACCTTAAAAGTTCATGTCAATTTGTTCTATTAAAATTTATAGGAGCTATTGTACTTATGTTCTGATGAAAAAAAAACCTTTTTTTTTAGATATTTTTGAACTTTAGTTTCTGTGTGCGCATCCGTCAAAACTCAAGTAATGGCAAAAAATAAAGTTTCGTTTGTAACAAAAAGATTTATCTTTCTATCGCTGCTATAAGAGCTTGAGTCTTTTAGTATGTATTATTTTAAAGCTCTTGAAATAGAATTTGGGATGATATGTCACTTGGCAAGGTTGTAGGTCATTAATATTTCAAGGTTATAAAAAGCATTTTCCCATTTTTCATCATTTTTCTTTATGGGCAAATTGCAATCATAGTCTGAATATCCAGACACATCCTCGGCAATATAAAGAATGAATTTTCAATTACTACTTATAATATTTTCAATTACTATTGTTATCATTTACATGAAGGAAATAATTGCAATATTCAACTCTATCGAAAACTTTCGTTATTGCTTTTTAGAATAATGGCTTTTCAGTCCCATTATACATATTTTTTATCACATACACACCACATTAATTGTTTTATATATTTATTTATCTCATTTATTAAATATATTTATTTATCTCATTATTAAATTTATTTTAAAATTTTTTATTTTTAATTTTTTGAAAAAAGTAAAGAATGATTTTTATGACCTTAAAATATTAATGACACCTTGCAAAGTGACATATCATCCGAAATCCTGTTCCAAGAGTTTTAAGATAACTCCTAGAAAAGACTTAAGCTCTTATAGCAGCGATAAAAAGATAATTCTTTTGTTAAAAAAGAAACTTTATTTTTTGCAATTTCTTGAGTTTTTACGGATGCGCACACAAAAACAAAAGTTAAAAAATATCTAAAAAAGGGTTTTTTCATCAGAACATAAGTACAATAGCTCCTGTCAGAGGCGTATTTGAACGTGAGGCCGCCCTGGGCTTTTGAAACTGGCCGCCCCCCCCCCCTTGAGGTGTTGAATTCCAGAGCTGTTAAAAAAAAAACTGTGATTCAATACTTTTGTATGAAAAATTCCACCAGCATTCCAGTGTTATTAAATAAAGAACAGTATTTAATTTAATTAATTGATGTAATTCTCGTGGTCGATCCGCCCTACTGTCTAAAAAAAAAGGGCTTCACTTTGCATGGAAAAAGTGCCGCCCTGGGCTATAGCCCACTAAGCCCATACGTAAATACGGCACTGGCTCCTGCAAATTTTAATAGAACAAATTAAGACATTACATTAATTACATAGACATTAACTTTTAATGTCTATGTCTCTTTTTCTTGGATTTCACGTGGAATAACGTATACATTTTTGATCTGCAATATCCCTTTAAAACTAGCTTGTCTCAAAAATAAGAATAACGTTTTTTAGTTAAGAAAAGTGTGCTCTTTCTAATGATGTAAAGAAAATTGAAAATCAAGATGACCCTTTTGAGATATTGCTCTTTGAAATTGAGACAAAATTGAGAAAAAAAAAATTGACTGGAATTTCAACTCGCATAATTCAGCAATTATTTGAGCTATCAAGATGCCACTTGCACACTATCAGGCTACAAACGAGGAAAGAATTAGCTTCAGAAAGTCATTCTTTCGGCAGATACAAACTGATAACCTATGGTCAAAATTTGCCAAAATACGACTTTTTACCAACTTTGGCAGCAAATTGCAAAAAATCTACAGTGCATTGAGCTTTTTTTACACAAGTAGGCTATTCTACTCTAAACAGTGATCAGAATCACCAAATTTGAGCCTGATAATCGTCTTAGGTGGCGAAAAATAAAAGCAAACTTGACGATTTGGTCATTTTTTCAAGACACGAAAAAGAAGCCTTTACAAAATAATTTTTATTGGCTGAACCATAAGACTTATGGAGCTATAATTTGGTATGGTTTCATGCAAGTCTTATATGTACTTGCAAAAAAAATTTCATCAAAATCGGAGGGGGTCGAGTGGGGATTTTCTCGAAATTTGGGACACTTGACATGGAATGACCCATACTTAATTTACGATGCTTTTATCTTAAGAAGTTCAATTAAATTCAAAAGAAGGTGAATAAAAAGCACTTTTTAAAAAGTGAAATAAAACAATTCGGAAGACTTATGTGTGCCCTCTGGAGTTCGTGTATAGAAAGCAGCATGATTATCTGCCTTGCTAAATTATTTGAAGTATTCCGGAAAATCTTCATATAAAGGTATCAAATGAAACGTGAAGATTCAATACGTACTTCTCTTCAAACATATATTTATTAAGCAAATTAAAAATTATTAAGTAAAATAGAACTTTTAATGGAATAAGTTTTGAGTTCAAAAAATTACTAATAGCTAACAAATGATAAATGCCAAAATAAATAAAAGAACAACAACTGGAATGTTATGTTTTGCAACAACTTCAATAGTTTATAAAATACAACTGTTTTTAAGAATAAATTCAATGAGAAATGAAATTATCATTGGCAGCTCAACCTACCTAAATTTATTGGCTTTTACAACGTAACAAAAAGTTTTAGGAAGAGTCTAGTATTTTCAAACTCTTATCTCTCCCTCCCCCCCTTTCCCCCTCAGAATTACAATTTCGTTTTGTTACCTCTTTTAACCTTTGTTTTTTTTTTTTTTTTTCTAAAAAAGTATGAATTTGCTGTTCACATCCTTAACAATATAATTTTAAGTTTTTGAATCAAACGGGGAACAACAGCTAGAGTTTGAAACTATTGACTAAGTGCTACAAACTTCAGCTTAGTTTCTCGTTTTAAGCAAAACTTTAAAATAATGACGATAATAATAATAATAATAAAACGGCTGATTAATTACCTAAACTTTATTTAGCCGTACTTGCTTTAGCAAAAGTAATTTTAATTAAAAATTAATAATTTTTCAGTCCATCAATCGGCTAAAATTGGCAGATTATAGATCGCCTACGGCAAAATAATTCGTGCATCCTTAATTTCAACTTTTAAATTTACGATTATGGTTGCTTTTCCGTTTCGTTGTTTTTAGAAAGCAAATCATTTTTTCCCTAGACACAAACTAAAAATATGTTGGGAGCCCTGCTTTTAACAATGAATCAAGATCTTGGCTTTTCCTGAAACAATTTCACTTAATCAACCCCATCTCCCTTTTGCAGTTTTTTGGCCCACTTTTCTGGTAAAGGAATGGGAGAAGAAATCACGAAAAAAGTTAATGTATGGTAAAATTCATAGGAAAAAACGAAGAGAATTTTTTAAAAAGAAAGAAAGGTTTTGAGATGGGAAAATGTGTATTGGTCAGTCACCCCCCCCCCC
>JAXGGA010024112.1:0-12544 GCA_038373865.1 Uloborus plumipes
ATAAACATCGCTTTTTACAGCAGAAACAATATGCTAATAAATGTAAGCAAACATTTGGGTGGTCCTTGTTCAGCGCTCTCTAACGGGCAAATCTTCACCATTGATGTTTTGAGTAATGATACAGCTTGTATAAAACGCTATCTAGCGAAGCCTTCGTACACTGCAATATTTTCGGTTAAATTCTTCATTTAAATTCACATCTGTCGTTTTTTCATTCACACTTAAAAATCATTCGGCATTAAGTTTTTGCTATTTTTACTCCAAAACAATCTACTTATATTATTTTCAAATGTCTTGGTGTTCGTAAAAAACAACAGATGCCATTAAAAATGTGATTATTTTTTTATCATAACAGGGGTAAATCGGAGTGAAATTTTACTAAGTTAGTTTATAAGATTCTACATTATAATACACTGCAAAAACTGAACCGTTGTTTCTGCAGTATAATATTGGCAGCCGAGGTTCCAATTTAAAACTGTAAAATGCACTAAAACTAGCAATTTTACAGTTTCGTACTGTAAAGCTAGCAATTTTACAGTTTATTGCAGTAAAATTTAACTGTATTATACTGTAAAAACAACCGTATAATACTGGCAGCAGAGGTTCCAGTTTAAAACTGTAAAATGCCCGGTAATAAACTGTAAAATTAGCAATTTTGCAGTTTATAACTGTAAAGTTAGCAATTTTACAGTTTAGTACTGTAAAATTTGCAATTTTTACAGTATATTGCTATAAAAGTAGCTGTATTTTACTGTAAAAACAACATTCATTTTTTACAGTGTGTGTGATAAAATGCTTAAAAGAAAAAAAGGAGTCCAAAACCAAGGTAAGAAAGGGTTAACTGGCAAAACCAACAACACGTATTTACAGATTTATAGTTACAATTAGGGATGCACCGATTAATCGGCAGTACCGATTGATCGGCCATAATCGGCTACTTTGCCGATTATTAATAATCGGCAATATTGGACCGATTAATCGGCCGAAAAAATATTTTTTTTAATATTATACTTCAAAGTATACCTTAGCTAAGAAACTATGACAAATAATTTTGTGAACAGTCATAATAATCCTCACAGTTGATATAAAGTGGTTAATAAATTAATTCTCCTACTTTGAGTAAATATCATAGACAATGTTGCAACATTTTTCATGTGACTATAGTTATCTCCTTAACACAGTGCTTTTAGATAACTTCTAGTTTTCACAAAGAATAAAAGTCTTGAATTAAGTTGCTACCAATTTTTAAAAAAAATTTAATTAAAAGTATTCCTAAATTGGAATGCTCCCACCCCCTATTTTTTGAAATTTTATGTCCAATTAAAATAATTAACAATGTGTTAATGAAATAGATTTGACAATAATATGAAAATTGGTTCTAAGAAATTTGATAAAATAGTGAAATTATTTTTTGAAAACTAGGAAATAGGAAAACAATATTCTCTCAGAAATAAATTACTTACTATCTCGTATATCCTAAATTACTTACAATCTCCTAATTCTATAAGAGAGAAAAAACAGTAATGGAAAAATTGATAGTATTAAAAACAATCATCCTTATCATTAGCCGATTATCAACAGTCGATTAATCGGTAATCGGCCAATTTGCTTATCGGTGCATCCCTAGTTAGAATATTCATGAAAAATTTACGCGTGAATAATGTAAAAGTTTCTACCGAATATAAAAAGAAGCATTTTATGTGTCAAGACGGTTTTCAGAAATTTAGTCCCAAATTGTTACGAAAAATTCAGTTTATCGGCTCAAAGTTCTTTTAGGACAATACATGAATTGTTATATAGAAATGGAAAAGCATATGATGTAATATAAAATAATGAAAAATTAATCTATAAGTTTGTTTTCGTTTTATGGTTTTGTTGATTTCAATTATCAAGTTTTTCTAATAGGCAAAGAAAAATAAATAAATAAATCATCACTGATTTGTATATGTAATGAAAGAAAAAGATATCATTTGTCTTTACATTTGTCTTTAGCCTAATTTCCGTTAAAGTAAAAGTAAGACCAAAAAACATTAAAACTCGTTTAAAACATCTTAAAAATATCGTTAAGTTCAGAAACCAGTCAAAATGGCATAAAAAATATTAAATAAAAATTAGAAAATTAAACATTGGAAAGCAAGGCTTAGAGATGGAAAAAACGTGTGACTGCTAGTCTGTCGGTGTGTCGGTGTGTCTGTTCTCGCCATAAATAATTTTTGAGAGGAAATTCCAATTCGAAATATTTTTTTTCTCGGCGAGGCCACACCTCATTGCCAAATGTGACTTCTCTTTTTAATCAGTTTTTCGTTCAATTTTGAACAGTTCAAAACCTGTGTTCGCTAATAACAACTTGAGTGAACAATCCGATTCGAGCGAACTCGAAACGATCTCGACAAGGACAACTGATTACTGTATTTGACTTTTTGATTTGAAATTTCTTTTGTTCAATTTTGAATGCTTGGAATAGAGGAAAGTGGGCTCGTTTAATTCTGGACGGAGCTTCTTCTTTTTCCCGATAGGCAAAAGACATCAAATTTTCATTTAGAAAGTTAAATTTAAACAATCAGGCAATAAATTTTCTTCAGTCTATGATTAGATGTTAAGTCTGTAACTGACAAAACGGGACTCGAATTTTTAAAATTTATTTCAGAGTCAATAATATCAATTATTATCTATTTTCAGAATAAAAAGCAGAAGTAAAAACGGACATTTCAAAATAAGATATCTTTATAAAGCAGTGAGTAATCGCCCTTAAAACATCTTTAGTTCAAATGAAATGTTTTTCATCAAGTGCTATTCGGGAAACAAAGAAAATAAAACCGCAGAAATATTCGAAAGTTTATTTTCAGTTTTCCACCTTTAGTTCATTAAAAAATATTTATCAAACTATTTAATTAAATATCTTTTTATTTGCATTTCTTTATTTATTCGTTGATTTTGCGATACTTTAAATATATAGATATTAAGAATTTTTTCATGCTTTGAATCGGTATTGCCTTTTCCCTTTTTAGCCTACTTTCCCGTTAAAAATAAAAGAAAAACGAAAAAAAGTATTAAAAGTAGCTTAATGCATCTAAAAAATATCGCCAAGTCCAAAAAATATCGCCAAGTTAAAAAAATATCGCCAAGTCCCAAAAATATCGCCAAGTTAAAAAAATAAAAAGGTAAAATGAATATTGAAAAATTAAAAATTTGAAAGTAGGGTATTGAGATGGGGAATTTGTGTGTCGGTCGGTCGGTCGGTCTGTCTGTCCCCCCCTAATAACTTTTGAATGAACATTCCGATTTGGACTTTTTTTTTGTTGGAAAGATCTCGGCGAGTACAGCTCATTCCCATATTTGATTTTTCGATTTGAACAATTTTTGGTTCAACCCGTTCAAACAACCTGTCCCGCGATGCTAACTTTTGAATGAATAGTCCGATTTGAACAAACTTTTTTTTGTTCGAAATATCTTTTCAAGGATACTTCATTACCGTATCTACATTTCCGATTTGAACAATTTTTCGTTCAACATTGAACCGTTCAAACAAGCTGTCACCCCTAATAACTTTTGAATGAACAGTGCGATTTAAGCAAACTTTTTTTTGTTCGAAGCATCTTTGCAAGAATACTTTATTACCGTATTTAAATTTTCAATTTGACAATTTTTGGTTCAACATTGAACCGTTGAAGCAACCTTTCTTCACCTAATAACTTTTGAGTGAACCGTCCGAATGGAATAAACTTTTTTCTGTTCAAAAGATCTCGGAGAGGCTTTCCCATACATTCCGATATTTCGCTTTTTGATTTGAACCATTTTTCGTTTAATATTGAACCGTTCAGAAAAAAAATTAGCATTAGCGTCAACGGGGAATTTAAGTTGAATGTTGATCCTGAACTTAAAGTCGGATTTCCTTCAAACTAACTTTGTAAGAAAATGGTTTTGATAAATAATGTTTGTAAAGTACTTTTCTGAGTAATCTTCTGTGAGGACTCTGATTCCGACTGCGACTCCGCAAACATGGCGGAAATGCAGGCTCAGAAAAAAAATGACTGACTGTGCAGACGATATTTTGTTTATTTATTCATTTGTTTTATTTTATTTATAATTATTATTTTTTTTGGCAGACGATTTTTTTTGTAACAAAAATTTTTCATTCACGAGAACATTTTATTCTTTATTTATATTTAACAACTGGCAACGGATTAAAAGTGAAATTCGAGACATTTTATTAACGGACAAGTTTTTTTTTTCTTTTTTTTTCTTTCTTTGATAAAATGCGTTTTGATGCTCTTTGTACTTTTATTTATTTATTTATTTATTTTATTATTATTATTATTATTTTGAAAACGATGGAGGATTTTTTCTACGGAGGAACTGTAACAGTTACACTCTTTAAAAGGTGCGACAAAACTTTATTTATTCGTTAATTACTTTTTACGTGTCTATTTCATCTGATGAGAGGGGTGTATTTTGCTTTTCGAAATCAGCTCTAAGTGCTAAAAAGGTATGTTTGACATAATTTTTAGTCTCTGATAATCAAGAGAATAGTGATCAGATGCGAGAATGCCGATGTCGATGTACGGGAAAGTAGGCTCGTTTAGTTCTTGACAGAACTTCTTGTTATTTTTCGAACAGGGAAAGTAGACTTGACATGATAGTGGAAAAAACTGAGGCAATCAAGGACATAGCCAGGACTCGCGTTAGGGAGGGGGGCAAGCAGTGGCACCCCGATAGGAGGTCTCTGTGACCTCCCAAAAAGTTCTTATCCGGTACAAAATGGCTGATGAAATTTGAAAACCGTGAGACAGTATTACAAGGCAAAACTTCTTTAATTTATTTCTTTTGTTTTTCTTTTTTTTTTCTTTAATTAATTAATTTATTTATTTTTGTGATGCCTCACGTCTCTTTTGGTAGACATAGATAAGTAAAGTATGCATTATTGTATTTTATTTAATTATTTTTTAATCATTCAGTAAATTTTCGATATTCATTCGGTAAATTACAAAATAATTTTGGAGGAAAATAGAACCGACTTCAGTTGGAAATTGCTCTAAAAAGTAAAAAAATAATTTTTTTCCTTGAACACCATCGAAACTATAGTCCAAGAGCCAGTGGCCGGCAGACTTACGGTATTTTAGCAAGCTTCATTTTTTCATCAGGCAATGTCCCATGGCTGCTGTTTACGGAATGGGCACTCGTTAAGCTCAAAGCGGGTTCCTATTAGGGCGGCGGGGTGCGAAAGGTGCCAAAAAAAGACGAAAATTTACATCATTTTAGCAAAGCTGATTTTTTGATATGTTGAAGTAGTCGATTGGTACTATTGAAAAATCACAATGGCAGACGTCCAGGAGGGTTCCAAAGTGGTGGCAGACGTCCAGAAAGGTGCCAAAAAAAGTTGAAAATTTACGTCATTTTAGCAAAGCTGATTTTTTGATATGTTGAAGTAGTCAATTAGTACTATTGAAAAATCACAATGGCAGACGTCCAGGTGGGTTCCAAAGTGGTGGCAGACGTCCAGAAAGGTGCCAAAAAAAGTTGAAAATTTTCGTCATTTTAGCAAAGCTGATTTTTTGATATGTTGAAGTAGTCGATTAGTACTATTGAAAAATCACAATGGCAGACGTCCAGGAGGGTTCCAAAGTGGTGGCAGACGTCCAGAAAGGTGCCAAAAAAAATTGAAAATTTACGTCATTTTAGCAAAGCTGATTTTTTGATATGTTGAAGTAGTCGATTGGTACTATTAAAAATTCACAATGGCAGACGTCCAGGAGGGTTCCAAAGTAGTGGCAGACGTCCAGAAAGGTGCCAAAAAAAGTAAAATTTACGTAATTTTAGCAAAGCTGATTTTTTGATATGTTGAAGTAGTCGATTGGTACTATTGAAAAATCACAATAGCAGACGTGAAAGAGGGTTTCAAAGTGGTGTCAGACGACCGTGAAAAAAAAGGGGGGGAAAATTGACATTTTGCGGTATTTTAGCAAAACTCATATATGTTGTTAATTCATATATGTTGTTAATATGTTAATCAAGGTATTCTAAGCCAATATCCATCACGGCTGACAGCTCTCACGGTTCTAACATCTCGGCGGACCACGGAAAGTGGCCGCCGTCGCGGGGTTAAAAATGTACCGTATACTGCGGGGCATACCTCTTACATTCATTCAATCTATTTGAAAGTTAATTATCTAAAGAAATAAATAAAAATAGTAAAAGGAAGAAAGGAAAATATTTTCGGAATATTTATTATCTGCTACCAAAAAAATATGATTCAAACCAATGAATAAATATTTAAAAGATGTGTATTGTTCGCAATTAAAAGTATTGCACTGTTTATGTTATTCTTAACTCCGCGATAGCAGACAGCAGCAGTCGAGAGAGCAGCTGCAGAGTGGGAGAACCGTACCATCTGTCTGACACACTGAAATTGTTTTTAACGTGTAAAATAAATATAGAGGCTTCTTCTGATTTCATTAAAATTGAATAAAATAAAGATTGAATTGTGTATCTATTCTTGGAAAATTATTAATATTTTTTAGACGACTAAATGACGAGTTTCATTGTATTCTCTCACAAGAGTTCCAATTCCATATTATTAAATCTACTGAAGTAAATGTGTATTTCAAGTACAAGTATTCACCCTGCACTTTGTTATGTAAATATTACATTAACTTTCAAGCAGATTGAATGAATGTAAGAGGTATGCCCCGCAGTATACGGTACATTTTTAACCCCGCGACGGCGGCCACTTTCCGTGGTCTGCCGAGATGTTGGAACCGTGACAGCTGTCAGCCGTGATGGATATTGGCTTAGAATACCTTGATTAACATATTAACAACATATATGAATTAACAACATATATGAGTTTTGCTAAAATACCGCAAAATGTCAATTCCCCACCCCCCTTTTTTCACGGTCGTCTGCCACCACTTTGGAATCCGCCTGCACGTCTGCCATTGTGATTTTTCAATAGTACCAATCGACTATTTCAACATATCAAAAAATCAGCTTTGCCAAAATGACGTAAATTTTCAACTTTTTTTGGCACATTTCTGGACATCTGCCACCACTTTGGAACCCACCCGGACGTCTGCCATTGTGATTTTTCAATAGTACCAATCGACTACTTCAACATATCAAAAACTCAGCTTTGCTAAAATGACGTAAATTTTCGTCTTTTTTTGGCACCTTTCTGGACGTCTGCCACCAATTTGGAACCCTCCTGGACGTCTGCCAGTGTGATTTTTCAATAGTACCAATCGACTACTTCAACATATCAAAAAATCAGCTTTGCTAAAATGACGTAAATTTTCAACTTTTTTTGGCACCTTTCTGAACGTCTGCCACCACTTTGGAACCCTCCTGGACGACTGTCATTGTGATTTAATCGACTACTTCAACATATCAAAAAATCAGCTTTGCTAAAATGACGTAAGTTTTACTTTTTTGGCACATTTCTGGACGTCTGCCACCACTTTGGAACCCTCCTGGACGTCTGCCATTGTGATTTTTCAATAGTGCCAATCGACTACTTCAACATATCAAAAAATCAGCTTTGCTAAAATGACGTAAATTTTCGTCTTTTTTTGGCACCTTTCTGGACGTCTGCCACCAATTTGGAACCCTCCTGGACGTCTGCCATTGTGATTTTTCAATAGTACCAATCGACTACTTCAACATATCAAAAACTCAGCTTTGCTAAAATGACGTAAATTTTCAACTTTTTTGGCACCTTTCTGAACGTCTGCCACCACTTTGGAACCCACCTGGACGTCTGCCATTGTGATTTTTCAATAGTACCAATCGACTACTTCAACATATCAAAAACTCAGCTTTGCTAAAATGACGTAAATTTTCGTCTTTTTTTGGCACCTTTCTGGACGTCTGCCACCAATTTGGAACCCTCCTGGACGTCTGCCATTGTGATTTTTCAATAGTACCAATCGACTACTTCAACATATCAAAAACTCAGCTTTGCTAAAATGACGTAAATTTTCAACTTTTTTTGGCACCTTTCTGAACGTCTGCCACCACTTTGGAACCCACCTGGACGTCTGCCATTGTGATTTTTCAATAGTACCAATCGACTACTTCAACATATCAAAAACTCAGCTTTGCTAAAATGACGTAAATTTTCGTCTTTTTTTGGCACCTTTCTGGACGTCTGCCACCAATTTGGAACCCTCCTGGACGTCTGCCATTGTGATTTTTCAATAGTACCAATCGACTACTTCAACATATCAAAAACTCAGCTTTGCTAAAATGACGTAAATTTTCAACTTTTTTTGGCACCTTTCTGAACGTCTGCCACCACTTTGGAACCCACCTGGACGTCTGCCATTGTGATTTTTCAATAGTACCAATCGACTACTTCAACATATCAAAAACTCAGCTTTGCTAAAATGACGTAAATTTTCGTCTTTTTTTGGCACCTTTCTGGACGTCTGCCACCAATTTGGAACCCTCCTGGACGTCTGCCATTGTGATTTTTCAATAGTACCAATCGACTACTTCAACATATCAAAAACTCAGCTTTGCTAAAATGACGTAAATTTTCAACTTTTTTTGGCACCTTTCTGAACGTCTGCCACCACTTTGGAACCCACCTGGACGTCTGCCATTGTGATTTTTCAATAGTACCAATCGACTACTTCAACATATCAAAAACTCAGCTTTGCTAAAATGACGTAAATTTTCAACTTTTTTTGGCACCTTTCTGAACGTCTGCCACCACTTTGGAACCCACCTGGACGTCTGCCATTGTGATTTTTCAATAGTACCAATCGACTACTTCAACATATCAAAAACTCAGCTTTGCTAAAATGACGTAAATTTTCGTCTTTTTTTGGCACCTTTCTGGACGTCTGCCACCAATTTGGAACCCTCCTGGACTTCTGCCATTGTGATTTTTCAATAGTACCAATCGACTACTTCAACATATCAAAAACTCAGCTTTGCTAAAATGACGTAAATTTTCGTCTTTTTTTGGCACCTTTCTGGACGTCTGCCACCAATTTGGAACCCTCCTGGACGTCTGCCATTGTGATTTTTCAATAGTACCAATCGACTACTTCAACATATCAAAAAATCAGCTTTGCTAAAATGACGTAAGTTTTACTTTTTTGGCACCTTTCTGGACGTCTGCCACCACTTTGGAACCCTCCTGGACGTCTGCCATTGTGATTTTTCAATAGTGCCAATCGACTACTTCAACATATCAAAAAATCAGCTTTGCTAAAATGACGTAAATTTTCGTCTTTTTTTGGCACCTTTCTGGACGTCTGCCACCAATTTGGAACCCTCCTGGACGTCTGCCATTGTGATTTTTCAATAGTACCAATCGACTACTTCAACATATCAAAAACTCAGCTTTGCTAAAATGACGTAAATTTTCAACTTTTTTTGGCACCTTTCTGAACGTCTGCCACCACTTTGGAACCCACCTGGACGTCTGCCATTGTGATTTTTCAATAGTACCAATCGATTACTTCAACATATCAAAAACTCAGCTTTGCTAAAATGACGTAAATTTTCGTCTTTTTTTGGCACCTTTCTGGACGTCTGCCACCAATTTGGAACCCTCCTGGACGTCTGCCATTGTGATTTTTCAATAGTACCAATCGACTACTTCAACATATCAAAAACTCAGCTTTGCTAAAATGACGTAAATTTTCAACTTTTTTTGGCACCTTTCTGAACGTCTGCCACCACTTTGGAACCCACCTGGACGTCTGCCATTGTGATTTTTCAATAGTACCAATCGACTACTTCAACATATCAAAAACTCAGCTTTGCTAAAATGACGTAAATTTTCGTCTTTTTTTTGGCACCTTTCTGGACGTCTGCCACCAATTTGGAACCCTCCTGGACGTCTGCCATTGTGATTTTTCAATAGTACCAATCGACTACTTCAACATATCAAAAACTCAGCTTTGCTAAAATGACGTAAATTTTCAACTTTTTTTGGCACCTTTCTGAACGTCTGCCACCACTTTGGAACCCTCCTGGACGTCTGTCATTGTGATTTAATCGACTACTTCAACATATCAAAAAATCAGCTTTGCTAAAATGACGTAAGTTTTACTTTTTTGGCACCTTTCTGGACGTCTGCCACCACTTTGGAACCCTCCTGGACGTCTGCCATTGTGATTTTTCAATAGTGCCAATCGACTACTTCAACATATCAAAAAATCAGCTTTGCTAAAATGACGTAAATTTTCGTCTTTTTTTGGCACCTTTCGCGCCCCGCCGCCCTAATAGGAACCCACTTTGAGCTTAACGAGTGCCCATTCCGTAAACAGCAGCCATGGGACATTGTCTGATGAAAAAATGAAGCTTGCTAAAATACCGTAAGTCTGCCGGCCACTGGCTCTTGGACTACTACTTTTAAACATAAGTTTTGAAGTCGGCGCAAAAACGATAGGTAAAATAATATTTAACTATATTTTGCCAACATTTTTCAGAGAAACCATTGTGCGAATGCTCTTAAAGAACCTGGATCCATTAAAATTTATATAGTTGAATGGTAGTTGCGTATGATTCTATACATTGTTTTTGCACCGACTTCAAAATTTATGTTTAAAAGTAGTTTCGATGGTGTTCAAAGAAAAAAAATATTTTTTACTGTTTAGGGCAATTTCCAACTGAAGTCGGTTCTATTTTTTTCCAAAATTATTTTATTTTATTCTTTTTAGTGTAGGTATACTTATGAAATAAGGTAATGTTTCCCCCCATTACGAAACTTCACCTAATTTTCTTAAGTAAATGCTCCATAAAATAAAATGTGAAAAAAAAGGAAGAAACTATCAACGCGTCTAAAATTTTAAACGATTGACACTAAAAAATAATCTTTGTTATTCTCTGGTATTTATTTGTGTACTAGCTTAATCAAAGCCATTTAAATATCAACGGCTTTTCAACTAATTTATGTTTCAAAGCAATTCTAGTTTCTCGTTGTTCATAAGTTGTTTGATTTAAATTAATTGAACTTCATGTTTGATTTAGTTAAGTCTTCATTTAAAATTCTCATTATCATTATTATTACAGTTTCATATCAACCACGTTTTGTAACAATGGATTTCATATTTAATCATTTAGGACAAATCGCTTTAAATTCGACTACTTATTAATATTTCATACTTACTCCAGAGAAGCCTTGGTTCAAAATTTTCATCGTGATTACTATTAATATTGCTGTTGCGAGGCAACAAATTTTTGCAACAATGGATTGAAAATTTAATCATTTAATGGGGAAATGACATGAAATTTACTGTTTTCCATAATAACTTTTTTTCTAGTGAACAAATATCGTCATATGAGTACATGGTACCTAAGTTACACCATCTCCTATCGATAAAAAAAAAAGTCCAAATCGGTTCGGTAGATCAGCTGTTATGTGTGAACAAACAAAAAAAAAGTATACGCTTTGAATTGAGAACCTCCTCCTTTGTTGAAGTCGGTTAAAAACATAGTACGGTTCAAAGTTCTATTCCCATGCATCAATATGATCTACTTACGAGTCCAAGCATGGGGAACGCACTTCCATCAGTGTGAAATTCAAACTACTTTAATTAAATCGACCGTAAGACGAGCCGACATATCAGTTTAAAGTTGACTGTTTGTTTTCATTGGTGAGTGGTTTGTCACTTTAATGGTCGTTCATTTAGTCAATTTTCAAGGCTTAACTCTGTACGCAAAACTGAAAACCTAGATCCATTTTTCCAGACAGACTGCTCTTTTGTCCCCGAAGTTACTTTGTGGTTTAAACTCCAGAGAAGCCTTCAAAATTTTCATCATGATTTTGATTACTATTAATATTCTTGTTGCGAGGCAACAAATTTTTGCTACAATGGATTGAAAATTTAATCATTTAATGGGGAAATGACATGAAATTTACTGTTTTCCATAATAACTTTTTTTCTAGTGAACAAATATCGTCATATGAGTACATGGTACCTAAGTTACACCATCTCCTATCGATTAAAAAAAATCGTCCAAATCGGTTCAGTAGATTATAAGTTATGTGCGAACAAAAAAAAAAAAAAACATACGCTTTGAATTGAGAACCTCCTCCTTTGTTGAAGTCGGTTAAAAATTTTCTCTTTAAAAACAGGCATGCTTACTATCATTTTCTGAAAAGTAATCAATACTAGCTATAATAACGCAGTTTATATAAAGTTCCCAAAAATTAGCATAAAAGTCAAATTTTTCAATAAAAACAAAAAGAAAAAAGCATGAAAGAAAGAGAAAAAAGTGCTTGAAATTCTATTTGCACAAAAAAGGAAGAAATTATGAACTTAAAGAAACTATACTTTATTCAGTCATGCACACCTTAAACCAATGGATGGTATAAAATATTTCTAAAAGAACAAAACAATGGGAGGTCACAGTGACCTCCCATGGGCTCTGATCTAGGGGGTTGCAGCTGCACACCCCTGCACCCCCCTAGCTACGTTCTTGGAGGCAATATTTCTTTTTCTTTTTCTCTTTCTGATTGCATTTGAACAAAATGAGTTGTTAACGCATTGCATGCGAACGCGCCATAAATAAGTCAAACAATCACAAG
>JAXGGA010024113.1:0-12544 GCA_038373865.1 Uloborus plumipes
CTAGATAGCGTTTTATACAGGCTGCTTCATTTGATAAAAATCTTTGGGATAAAAACGGATGCATGTCGCCTAGCGACATCTATCGAATTTTGTGGTAACTAACATTATAAACAAATCAGATAATAAAAGACAAAATTAAAATTTAATTTGCTGGCGACAATTTTACAATTTGGCATTCAATTCTATTTTATTATATTTTAACGTCATTTAATAGCTTGTTCGATTTGCTGGTTTATTCTGCATTTTAACGGCTTGTTTTAATTAGTTAGCGAATTATTTTTCATTTTAATTGATTCTAATTATAATTAAACTATGAAACGACACTGGCACCGCAGAGCGATAAATGGCGATTTTGGAACGATAGTTCCATCAAAACTTTTGATGAGTTTAGATTGTCAAATTAATTTGTTTGGCGAGTTTTTTAACAAGAATTCTCACATTATTTCGCAGCTTTTTTTTTCAGTTGGCCCATTATTTTACTTTCAAGTATTAAACGTATGTGTGAAATTAGAAACAAAAAAGGGAAGATTTCGGTGATTGGAAGTCTGGTTATCTTTCCCTATTGGCGTTAAATCTTTGTGGCCAATTTATGAGCGAGGGAAATACTTCCTTCGCAAACATAAACTAAAGAGCAAAAAATAAAGTAATTATCGCCAAAAATTTGGCAACCACACCAGATTCCCAATTATCGAAATATTATCAATGTGTGAAATTTAACATAAAAAGAACATTACCTTTTAATGTTGTGTAAATGAAAAAAAAAATTACATTTGGTCTTCGTAATATTGTAGTTTTGTTTATTTTTTTCGTACTTGTATTGCTCTTTAGTACTAAGCGATTATATATGCTCATTTCGTTGTTACTAAAGAAATTAACATGTTTTGTTGTCAATCGTCTTTCCGTTGAACACCAATTGCTTCATTGCAGGGCATTCATTCTGGGGCATCAAAAGGAAATGTCTCTGCGAATAGATTCGCCATTTATCGCTCTGATGGGTCAACGCTATCAAAATGAACATCTGAGCTTTTGCGTAGCAATTAAGATCGTGTGAGCAACAATAATGAAACTAAATAGTAAATAGAACAATCTTATTTCATTGCTACATTTTTATTTATCGGCTGCGAATTTAAGCGTATATTTTATTAATGCAGAGATGTCAAAATTGAACGCCATTGCTATATGTTGCTAATTCGAAGAAAGTAAACAATGAATGAATGTCGTATGACTGAATCATGAGTTGCGACCAACTTTACCTGAAAAGGGAATTTATTTCCCCTAAAAAGCAGTACTAATAAGGCCTTCGGCATCAATTCACTCTGTACTCCACTTCAGTAAACTATATCAATATTTTTTAACCCTTAAAGATAGGATGAACATCACTTTTTACAGCAGAAACAATGTGCTAATAAATGTAAACAAACACATCATTCAGCGCTCTCTAGCGGGCAAATCTTTACCATTGATGTTTTGAGTAATGAAGCAGCCTGTATAAAACGCTATCTAGTGAAGCCTTGCTCCTACTGAAGGCCAGGAACTATATGAGTAAGTACTGAGCAAAAATGTCCAAATCCCCTAATTTTAGTGAAACCCATGTGTCGGATTCTATGGTTCCTTGGAATGTTTTCCCCTTTTTTAGGCTCGTCGTAGTTCTTTTGAAGCTCATCAGGAAGTGTATTTGCTAAGTATATTTACGAGTGCTTTGCCGGCGAATTAGCTACGTAGCTGAGTAGCTACTGACTACTACTAATAATAATAAAGGGCCTTCCATGCAGCAATTTGTGGTTTGCCCATATGTGTTTATGTGTTTTGTTCGTTTGAGGACCGATGCGACAATACCGCGGGCCACTCAGACAAATCCAGTTCCCCAGTTCACGACGGCAGCGTCGGACAAACATAATAGCCATCTCTTTCTCTGTGATGTTTTTATGGTCACCTTATCGAAGTAGTTGAAATGGGATGAGAACGGGTGGTGTTAGCAATTGTTAGTTAACGAGATAACTAATTTCGGGCACTTCGCATTCGCCCTGCGTTAGGATGAGAGGGAAATGGGTCGAAGTAGGTGGTCTCACAGCGAGGATCAAGTCTGCCCTCTCTTTCTTTTTTAGCATAGTGTTTCCGTTTTGCCGCTTGCTACAACTTTATGAAATGAAACGGCACAAACATATTTTTTTTAAAAATGGCTTAAGTGGTAAAATTCAGACAGACCGCTTGTTGCAACAAAAGAAAAAAAAAAAAAAAAAGCCACAAGTTTTAAAATTTAAACCGGCCGCCCGGCCGACTAAAAAAAAAAATAATAACGCCACAAGTTTTAAAATTTAGACCGGCCGAATAGGAAAAAAAAAACAAAAAAAAAAAAAAAAAAGCCACAAGTTGTAAAATTTACACCGGCCGACTAAAAAAAAAAAAAAAAGCCACGAGTTGTAAAATTAGACCGGCCGGCCGACCGACTAGAAAAAAGAAAAAGAAAAAAAAAAAAAAAACGTCACAAGTTGTAAAATTTGACCAGCCGACCGGCCGAAACACAGGCGGCCCACCGGGAAAATGCCCGGCTGCCCGCCGGCCCCATCCGCCCCTGCCCATAAGTATTTTTGACTGAATTCTTTGACATCAGCTTCTGGTAAAACGCGTTCTATTTTCTTAAAGTTCATGACTTGTAGATCTTAGCAATGTTGTTAGAATTCTCTAATAGGTGAACTAAAAGAATTTTTTCCAGTAGTCGGTCTATCAAGAGTCACCGCTAACTCTCTAAGTGTTAATTCATTAAATGAAGAAAACATACCACGATTTGTAGTGAGGGTTCTAAAGACTGTTTTGGAAGTCTAATAGCATCATTTGACTTTCCAGTGTTAACTGATGTGCCATCACAACCGATAGCTTTTATGTTCTTTATCAATAAAACTTTTTTTTCTCCACAAATCGTGAAACTGAAGCTACAATTTCTTTTCTTGGGCCATTTACTGGAGCACCATGTCAGAAATATTTAGAGTCTGTTTCCTCAACCAAAGATATATGTTCTTGTGCAATCCTAAAGCAGCTACGCTAGCGGAACTGTATTTCGTTTACCATCACGGAGGCCTCGATAGAATGCGGGCATTGTGTGACGAGGGGCTTAGATTCTGTTTATATTTACTAATAATATAAAGCTGTAGAGTTTGTTTGTTTGTTTGTTTGTTTGAACGCGCTAATCTCAGGAACTGCTGGTTCGATTTGAAAAATTCTTTTTATGTTGAATAGTCCATTTATCCAGAAAGACTTTAGACTATAGTTTGAAAAGATTCGATGAGCGATTCGTTTTTTATTCGAATTCAAGCAATTTTCACATAAATCGCCGAATACTGGGGTTAAAAATTAATGTTATATATCGTTGGACGCAGAAAAATTTTGTCCGTCCTATGCAGTTTGTTCCGATTCTCTAACATAAACACAGCACGAGTTATTCAATTTTTAAACTTGCCTTTTGCAAGGCTTCACCCGATTTCTTGCAATACTTGGTTCATCAATAAAAAATAAACTAATTAGTCTACAGTTTTAATTTTTACGCTATTGGATAGAGCGATATTTTTAACCCCAGAGGGTTGTTTTTGGTAGGGAATTGTATTTGTTTATTAGGGAGAGTGTTAAATATGCGCTACTTGACATTGTTTTTATTCCTGAGGAAGCATGTGCAAATAATGCGATTGACTTTTTGATGCGGGAAAGTTTTTTATCGAGCCGCTTTAGCGGGGAGTAGTTTTTTGAAACCGGTTTCGCTAAAACTTTTCTCCCTCCTTTAAATGCGAGCCGCCTTGGCGGCGAGTAATTTGTTTTAACTTATATTACTACTTTAAAGGCGAGCCGCCTTGGCGGCGAGTAGTTGGCTGAAACTTTCCTCGCTACTTTAAAGGCGAGCTGCCTTGGCGGTTATATATCATTATATACTGCCTTGACGGCGAGTAGTTTATTTAAATTTTCATCACTACTTTAAAGCCCGTGCAACGCCGGGCCCCACAGCTAGTAGTTTATATTGTTTTACTTTTTACTCCACATAAATCACAGATGAATCCCAGTTTCAAGTGTTAATTCAGTTAGATTCCACATTCATAAACAAGTTTCTCACCAAGCCGCATGGTCTTGTCAAATGCTAGTTTTGGTGAAAATTACGTAAGTTTAGAATAAATGTGGGATACCCTAGTGAAAATGACCGGCTTTTACCGTCTTAAAGGCGGTTTTTGGACAGGCGGAAAAAGCCGGTCAATGCCGGCTTTGACCGTCTACGTCTTAGACGGTAATGACCGGCTTTAGCCGTCTAAGACCAAGACGGTAAAGACCGGCTTCAGCCGTCTAAGACCGGCTTTAGCCGTCTAAGACCAAGACGGTAAAGACCGGCTTCAGCCGTCTAAGACCGACTTCAGCCAGCTAAGCCATAGAAAGCAGGCTTTGACCATCTACGTCTTAGATGGTAAAAACCAGCTTCAGCCAGCTAGCCCAAAGAAAGTCGGCATTGACCATCTGTTATCGCCTGTCCAAAAACCGCCAGCTTACTGCTAATGACAAGGACAAATCTTATGCAAATAGTTTTTAGGATCATGGTTTCAAATTTGAAGTAGATGGATTCAAATTCAGAGCAATTATATAATCCCAAATATCATAACAAAAAAACAAGAAGGTGCTTAGAATGATCTCATGAAATCATGAAGTTACATACAATTAGGGCTGCAATTTGGGTGGGGATACCAGACCTATAGTACCGAGGCCTGAAGCTTTAAGGAGCCCACAAAGTCATAAAACTGTTTTTCCAATAATAATGTTCATAATTTCATCGAAAAAATTAAGCTATTTTCCAAAAAATCTTACATTACATTGCCGATTCTTGACACTACAAATATAAATGAAATACTCTTGCATTAAAGAAAAAAAAAAATCAAAAGTTTTTGAACACATGAGGGCATAATTCCTTAAAACTGGTCAAAGCCGAAAACGACCTTGCAGATTTAAGCCAACTGAAGTAAATACAGGAGTGGTTGGATGTAGAAAAAGTCAAATGCAATACTGTTGGCCTCCCTTTAACGAATACTATCGGTTCCAAGAAATATTATTCGATTAAGCGGGAATCTTTAACATTGCGTCTATGGGACGGGTTCCAGGATTTTTCTTCGTTTATCCGTTACCCGATTAGGCAAGGACGATAGTATATACATGTGTGGTAATAATTTCAACACTCAATTCAATTATTTTTCAATTTATATTAGGAATGCCGGTTCTGCTTAAATTTTTACATTCAGAACTTTTTATTTCGAAAATTGACCTTTTTTTCGTTGGTCCATCCGACTCGTCCTACAGAAAATTCATAGTATATATCGTTCGAAATTACTGCTGGTCCACGGGTCCCAAACCAGTAAGACTCGCCTTGAACCATTGCAAAAAAAAAAAAAAAAAAAAAAAAAAATTAGTGGTTCGTCGGACCACAAATTTTTAAAAATAATTTCTAACATTGGTATATCACATACCGAGCCCCATTGGACAGGGCCCTCTTGATTTTGAAAAGTTTGTCATTGGTCATAAGAGTCCTAGTCCGGAGTTTCGAAATTAGCACATCATAGAACCGATTTTTCGGATTAGCCGATTGTCCTTCTTAATTGACAAGTGATGTTGGAAATTAGCAGGGAACTTTGATATCATCCAGGAGGAGAGACATTAGTCCCAGGTGTTTCTTTTAATAGTCTTGATGATATCGCCACATACGACTCAGTGGAGGATGAGGTTCTTCGTGTGGACACGGTCGGCCAATTCATCTGCTTTTTCATTCTCTTCAATCCCCATGAGCTGGGGTCCAGATTAGTTGAATTTCCGCGTGAGAGTCGATCAGATTGCCGCTACCTTTCCATATCATGAGCGAGATATGTGGTGATTTATCTTCCACGGCCACGAGGGAGTTAAGAATCGACAAGCTGTCATAAAGAATAACATTTACAGCATTCTTCTGGCAAAGGCGAATGATGGCTAGCCGTAAGGCTAGTCCTTCCGCTGTAAAAAGAGTTGATGGGGGCCTCTTTCCCTATCGAGTCAACGCCACTGTTGAAGTTCACGATTCCTGTGCTAACCTTGTCTCCTTTTTTGGAAGTGTCTGTGGCTATAATATTGCAATGGGAAAATATGTTGTTTTTACACTCTTGGAGGAGCTTGATAAATCCAAGTGAAAAATGTCAATTCTGGTTAGATTTTTTGCTGCAAGTTGGTTAATGATAAGTTGCCTGTTAAGTGAGTTTCTCGGGCAGACCCATATAAGATGATCAGTCTTCTATAGTTTCGCATGTATTGCACAACGGGGAATTTTCCTTGCGAATAATAAATAGCTTTTCTTTAGTTAAGATAGATTTGATTAGTATCCTGTTTCGCTTGGTCTCGCTGTATTTGTTATTTATCCATTTAAAGTTCATTCTGAGAGGTGAAATGCTTTCCTTAAATTTGTTGTAATACTTAGAATTGGATCAAGATAACATTTTTTATTCTTTCTTAAAGTAAGTTTGAACATCTATCGAAGTGCAAATGGAATTGGTCCTAATTAATATCAAAACAATGTGCGTAGTGATGACTCGTTGCCAATCGCGGGATAAGTAATTCCTGTTTGCATCCGTGGTTTAAGTCGATGGCGTCAAAGTAGCGCTTATATATGTTTAGTTATTGTTATCAGATCACCCATTTCATACTTAAAAATACTTTTCACAGCAAAAATACATTTTCAAAGTTATTTAAAGCTTTTAAAGAGTAAAAAAAAAAAAAAAAAAAACCTTACAACTGCTTAACTGCGAAATTCACTGTTTACATCCGAAAGTATTTATATCTGTCACACATCCATTCTTTATAAAATGCTAAAAAATATTTCCTATGCAAAAGGAACTAGGCAAACACAATCTGCTCTTTATTTAGTTATTCGGAAAAAAAAATATTGTTGTCTATTACTTATAATTGGTATCTTTATTAGTTTAGTAAATAATGTTTTTGCAGAATGACGAACACAAATGTGTAATTTTATCTCTGTCAAGACTCTGTATGTATAATTTCATAAAAAGGGTGCAATCATTTTTTGTTGCCGTGTACCTTTTGACAACCATTTGTATATTTTGTCTAGTTTTATAACACCTAATGGAAATTTATTATTTTTCATATCATTGCCCAAATTAATATTGCTTGCTTAATCTTTTAAACTGTCATTAGAAAACAAATTTATCAGGGAAGTTTGTTTCTTAAAAAACAAAGTTAATTTATGTTTTGCTATTTTAGAATTCAACTTGCAATTTCACAGAATTCTCTCTCTTTCTCTTTTTTAGTAATTGTTCTGCTGAACAGCAAAAACCTTGATGTGTATTTTCATGGTTTTAACAATGTAATGTAACTTTCTTTGAAATTTATCAAAATCTACAAAAAAAAAAAAAAAAAAAAAAAACTTATGTCAAATTGTTATAGTAAAGAAGTGAATCCTGCTGCATAAAAAAGTCTTCTTAATAAATTTCTTTTTGATCAAGCCACGCTTTGTTCCAATTATAATTTGCATTCGTCACGCTTTACTGTAGATATTCTCCTTTATTACAAGGTAGCATTGGAAAATGAACAGCGTTCATCAAAGGGGTGAAAGTTGGTACCGGCTTTGATAAGGACAGTCAAAGGCAGTAAAGGTGAATAGAGCCACCTTGCTTAAAGCTAGTACAGTCTTCAACTGTCTTCATGCAAGACGGTACCGGCTTCAAGCAAGGCGGTCAATGCCAGTACCAGCTTAGAGCAAGGCGGCTGAAGGCGGTGCAGGCTTCAGGCAAGATGGCTGAAGGCGGTGCAGGCTTCAAGCAAGACGGCTGAAGGCGGTACCGGCTATTTTCTAAGGTTGCAGAAGCCGGTCATTTTTACTAGGGTAGCAACCCACGAACCCTCCGCCCCCCCCCCTCCCGACCAAAAGAATCCTTGATTTAATATTACTTCCCTTTTTAAACGTGTTTTAACGTTTTTTGCTTCGTTAAATTTATTTATTCATTGTTCTGTATACTTTTTAGAGCTCTTGTCTGGCTCTCATTACTAAACATTATCTTTTTTATCGCTATTCGAAACTCCTTTAGAAGTCACGATGTGTTAAAATCGAGGATTCTCAGCAGGGGGATCTGCGCCCTGCGCGTATGTAAAAAAAGTCCTTTATTACCTATAAATGTGCTTTCGCCTACAATTAAAATATTGCTACTCGTCCTTCAATTTCAACTATTTTTTACGTTTCAGCAGCACACAACGTGGACCACACTTTGGGAAACTCTGAAATATAGTATTGTCACCCATCAACATAACACTTGAGCATAGCATTTATAACATTGAATTCTTTAAAAAATGAGGAGGGCAGGGCATAAAGAATTTCCTTGCAAAAAGATGGGGGCGCAGGTATAATAAGTTTGGAAACCACTGGGTTAAGTATTAAAATGAGCAGGAGGTGGGAAACCCAAATAACTCATTTTGCAAAAAGCGCAATTGCTAATAGGTTTCTTTTCCGCAATTTTTGTTCTCGTAGGAATGTGTGGCAACTGAAATGGTAAAACATTTTTACAGTTTGCAGTGCCACCGGATCAAGCAAATATTTCAACTAAGCTCCCAAACATACAGTTCATTCCTGTCAAAAAAAAAAAAAAAAAAAGACAGTTCCAAAGATCAACGAAAAAGATAAAGAAGTCATTTCCCAAATTTGATGCGCAGATTATAACATTTCGTGGTTTATCAAAATATTTTTTTTATAAAAAAATTAATAAAAAGTCTTGTATTTACCATTGAAGTCTACGATTGTGAAAAATTTACTTTCATTCATTTTTTAAATAACTTATGTGGGCAATTCTCTGTAAACTGGTAATTCGCTGTCCGGACCGAGTATTTTAAAAAGAATAAAGTGTAATAAAGTAATTATCGCTCTTAATACAAGTAAAGCATTAATACTTTGTGGCCCAATTGTATTTGGAGCGGTAACTATTTAATTTTTTTTTCTAGAAATTATCTAAGCACCAAAAACACAGTCCCCTGACTGTCCCAATCCAATAGTTTAACACTTCAAGGCAATATTTCTAAAAACCTATTAACACTACATAAATTTGGCAATTAATATCTAATAATAGAATAATGAAGCTATATTTTTTTCATGATATAAGGTCTAATTACGTATTTCTAAAACTTAAAATTGTCATGTAAATTCTGTCCGGAGATTTTTCAAACAGTCCCCTGAGCCAAATTCAAAGCTCCAATAGAAAAAATCTGTTACTCTTGCAAATGTTTTTTGACATGAAGTTTAAAGCAATCAGTGTGAATTTGCCGAAATCGCCGATAACGGTGTTGAAACGCTACTTTGCTTAGTTTGAGAGCCACATTTGTGATGAGAGTATGCATCAGGGTCGTTGCGAAAAGTCCTCTGGGAAGTGATTTTATTAATGTCAATTAATTGAATTACCAGCGGGTGACCGAGCTCCGCTCGAGGAAAACAGGTATCGAAGCTAACTCGAAGATTTAAATTTTCAATTGTGATTTATCAAAACAATACATGCCATAAGAAAATTTGTGAAACCATTGCTGAAAAGATAACCGGTTAAAGTGCACCATTGTAAACTATTCTAAACAAAGTTAGAGTTTGGAAAGGGAACTATTCTATACAAAGATTAAGTTTGAAAAGTCATAGGAAATAAAATGTAATTGATGATAAAACAAACTATACAATTAAAGAAATGGTACAAAGTGAGCAGTGTAAAGATTGAAGTGTGTTGAAGTTCAATATTTTTGACAAATTTATTTAGAAAAACCAAACCTCGTGATTCCTTGTGGCCAAAAACCCCAGACCCCCAAGTTTACAGGAGTTAATTAAATCTGGGGCGATTTCGACTTGGCAAGCATTCCTCGTATTACCCCTAACGTGTAACAGGGGACCGAGCCTGATCGGTTAAAAAAAAGAGGTTTGTAAACTCGTGTTTTTTTCTATAGTGCGAAGTACTTATTTAGATAAACTTGAAAAGCATTTTTGAGCCTTTGGTTGCAATTACGCATTCAAAACAGCCGTAATTTATTTTTAAAAACACAACCCTATTTAATCCATGCTCACCGTAAAATCACACCTAATTTCATTTCATTTGGCGCCGAAGGCGAGGAGGGGTTGATGAGAATGGATGCAGAGTCCCTGTTCTCCAGTACGCATTTGGTTCCAGTTGGTTTTGACTATCACTTCACTTCACACTCCAGGTCCCCCCCCCCCCGTACATACCACAACTCGATTTTTAACCGGGATGGGGCCCTGAAGAACGCTGTGCTCATTTTTGAAGAAGTCGCAAGGACCGAGTAAACCCTTGGGCCAGCACACCCCAGAGGTTTCGTTTCACTTGGAGGATTTTGTTACCACGAACATTTTTAACGTCCCCCAGCAACCATTAATGAAGACGGTGGACCTTTGATCGGCGGGCTATATGATCGACCCGAGACCCTCCGGTTACGAGTCCGACGACTTACCGATTGGACTACCGCGGCCTCAGGCCCCTATTTAGATGAGCCGACGCATCAAAATCACCACTTTGGATCCAGCGCGTGTGTGAGGATTGTCTTTTCTGGCTAGTTATCGCTTTTTGGTAACTTTTTACGTAAATTTAACAAAGCTTGGCAATGTCCCGAAACTTTACTCTGGTAACCCTATTTCCTCAACAATAAAAAATGAAAGTGAAAGTTTATGAGTTGGATCCAAAGTGGTGAAACTTAAGCTTGATGCGTCGGCCTGTCTATATAGCGGCTCTACCGCTGCCCATACCCAATTCTAACTTTATTTTGATCGATCTCTTTTAAATTTCAAAAGCAATAACAATTCTAACATGTTGCCAAAAATTATTTGCCAAATACCATAAAAACATAAATTTACGCTGATGGGATTAAATATGAAATCCATTGTTAGCACGCGGTTGCTATGAAACGGTAACAATAAGAGAAATCATAAAGAAAATGGCGTAGTAAGAAATCTTCTCAAACATTTAATGAATCCTATCTGTAACTCCGAACTTTTCGACCGTAGCGCTTCAAAACCGGTGCCAATCGATTCCCCGTGGCCAAAAACCCCAGACCCCCAAGTTTACCGGAGTTTATTAATTCTGGGGCGATTTTCGACATTACAAACATTCCTCGTATTATAGTATAGGATAAAACATATTTGTTATCATGTCCACGATTTGTGGCTAAATTTATAGGTAGTCTCGTAACTAATTATGTTCCAATAGTTTTGCAGATATTACGCAACAAAGAGCAAAAACATAGTCACCTGGCACAGCCCCCTGCCTAGTTATACTAGGCGGGGGACTTACCCCCTATCATGATTTATCAGAAAAACACTAACTTCAATTGGCCCTCTTTCAAACCAAAGTAATAGATTCATTTTCTGATCAATAGTATTATAATTATACTAATATTTCAAAAAACCATGCCCGGACAGATTTCGTGTGAAAAATGACGAGTTTACAGAGAATCGCCCATGTATTTCTTCATTTGTTAATTTATTAAATTCCTTTACTTATTAGTTCCACTTTAGATATTCAAACGCTTATTTTCCTATTCACTCATTTATATTTTTCACATACATTAATTTATTAACTAGCTTATTACCTGGCGTTGCCCGGTATTACATTATGTTTAACTTCATGCTTAAATGAAATAGGTGAGCCTCAAAATGATTATTCATTGTAATCGTAATCTTTGTCGCAAAATGGTCATATTTAAATTTATTAAAGTTAATCAATTTGTATGCTTTTAAAGTCTAATCTCTATTACTCTATATATTCAAAATGGAAAGAAAATGCCATTTTGAGACAAAAAAAAAAAAAAAAAAAAAAAAAATTGAATTTTGAGCTTCTTGGATTTTTGAAAAAAAATTTCAAAATCCCGTTTATGTGAATTCTAGTGCATCAAAGAACCTCTGTGCAAAGTTTGATAAAAATCCGACACAAACTGGTTCTGTATAAGGAACAAACATACATATATACAAATATACATACATCCATTTTTATACACATTCGTTTATTGCTTCAAAAATTCACTTATTCGTTTATTTATACATTTATTTGATAAAAAATATTTTTAACAATCAGATAGAAAATATTTTATTAAACATATTTTATTTCTCACATTGCCTTTGTTTTTTTTAGGTGAACATTTTTCATTTTACTTTAAAGGTACAAAATAACTGCCAAAAATGAAAACTAATGTTTCAACTCAAGTTGTATTAAAAAATAAATTTTTCCATCTTTGAGCACAATAATGTTCGACATAAATTTCCAATTTTTTCATTTTGAAACAGTTAATTTATCTCAACTTTTTCACTTCGCCCCACACTCCCCAAATGAAAAACGAGATTTTAAAGCTCTTTAGATGAATATTAGCTAAAATAACGATTACGTCGTATGAGAACATTTGCAGTATTTGACGTAATGATTGGCGACGGCACGGAAATGAGTCGCAGCTTTTGGGGAGGGGAAAAAACCACTTTTTCACTTTCCCCCGGGGTGGGCCCCAAAATTTAAGAATACAGCTT
>JAXGGA010024114.1:0-12543 GCA_038373865.1 Uloborus plumipes
TTTAATGTTTTTTTTAATATGATGGCTTTTATAGGTAGAGCCTTCGAGGAGAAGCCTCTACCTCTAGGCCACCGAGGTCCCACTAATTGTATTAGTTTGATGTGTTTTCCTTTGAACTTGTTTTTTCGGTAACTGCATTCACTTCATGTCAAGAATAACATGAATTAAAATGATCAGCAAAAATTACCATTCAACTTTTGTCGTTTATCTTAACAAATTGGTTGCTGTTATTAAATCACTTGTGTCCAAATATGATCAGATTAAGTGGTTTCTACTGTATTATAAACAACTAATATGTTTGCTCTACTAAGCTCCGACGTTGATATTTAGATGTTGTAAAAATCTGGCACGGGGGGGACACAAAACAAAGAAAGTAGTCTTGTAATGAATTTATTATTCAGTGGAAAATGAAAAGAAGTATTCTGCCGTGCAAAGCACAAAAGTCGTATCTGCACTTTTTAACAAAATTGAGTTATAGCCATCAGGTGGCTCTTTGTGACGTATTTTACCTAAATATCAAATTGTATGGTCATTTGAAAACGGGAAATATTTTTTAAAAAATTCTGAAAAAGTTTCATCTGAATCAAATATATGGTGGAGTAAAAGTTTGAAGAGTAATATCTCAGTTTGAGCTCAACTGCAGATACCACTTTTGCGCTTAGCACGGCAGTTGAGATTTCCTCTTTTTGCCTACTTTCCGGTAAGAGTAATTGAAAAAAAAAAAAAAAAAAAAAAAAACCGTTAAATTATCCCATAACTCAAGAAAAAGTAAAATAAAAGAGAATAATTTTTTTATTTAAAGCGAACAGCGCTAAAATTAATCCAGCACAAAAAACTGAGGAAATTGCAGAGATTCTAAACATACTTCTGTGTTTTGTTTCATGAAACGTAGACAAATAGATTAATGTGAAATGAGATGACTTTTCTCGTAGAATTCAACTTTGACGAAAATTTTAATGAATCACAGTAAAGTGAATTCAAAGCTGAATAAACCTGCAAACTATTTTTATTTGTTTATTTATTTTTACATTAATATTGATGCCAAAGGCATATAATAAAAAGTTTCACAACTACAGTTGTTCAATATTCATTTTTATTTTTGGCGACGATTGATAAATGAAAGAAAAAATTCTTTTGAAATAAACATTTTAATTTCCATCGCACTTATATTTTTTATTTTTATTTAACTTTAAACGCTTAGGTACAGTACTCTTACGCGATATTACTTTTTAACTATTTTTGACTTCAAAATTTTTTAAACTAAAGACATTCAGTGGATTTTATTTGGAACAAGTTTATTATTTTAATTTCGTTCTCTTTAAGAAAAATAGTTTTTTTTTACGTTTCAAAGAAATGTTACAGTTGTTTTAACCGTATGAGTCATTCAATTTAACTTCTAGTCATTCAGGTTTACTTGCCACCACTACTTGAAACTGTTACAAATGGCAAGTAGTTACTTGACTGCAGTCCTAGATTTCACAAAACTTAATTTGTTAGAAACGAAGCAAAAGTTATTGCAATTTTATTTGTTAAATTATTCTAAGGAAATTAGTCTAAAACATGGTGCAATACTTCGTATCTCACTGATTGACTTTAAATGGTTATACTGTCATCCCAATAATATATTGAAACACTTTAGGAAACAAAAGGAAGGCTATAAACTAGCGATAGCATCAACTCCATACAACAATCGTTTTTCCTCTTTCGGTACGGTTGCGGCCTGCAGCGTTATTTATAGATAAGGACGAAACGGCTGTTCTGTAAATAGCTTATCTTAGCTATAAAAAGTCAGAAAAGGAAACAGGCATCATAATTTCTGTTTTTTAAACTAGTAGTTTAATGAGCAGAACCATTTATAGTTACAGACGTGAGAAAAAACGTTAGCAGAATACGAAATTATATTGACTGTGCCTAAAAAGTTATCACATTAATCATTATGAGTTTTATATTTGAGTATAAATCTACACTGCAAAAAATGAACTGTTGTTTTTACAATATAATGCTGGTAACCGAGGTTGTAATTCAAAGCTGTAAAATGCATAGTAATAAACAGTAAAAGTAGCAATTTTACTGTTTTTCACTGTAAAGTTAGACATTTTACAGTTTATTGCCGTAAAATTTAACTGTATTATACTGTAAAAACAACAGTATAATACTGGAAGCTGAGGTTCCAGTTTAAAACTGTAAAATGCACGGTAATAAACTGTAAACTTAGTAATTTCACAGTTTATTGCTGTAAAATGATCAATTTTACAGTCTAGTACTGTAAAATGAGCAACTTTACAGTTTATTAATGTAAAATTAGCAATTTTTACAGTTTATTACTATAAATTAGCTGTATTATACTGTAAAAACAATATTCATTTTTTACAGTGTAGTAGTATTCGAAATTATATTAATTGTGCCTCAAAAAGTTATCACATTACTCATAATGAGACTTATTTTTGACTAAATCTACGTATCAAAATCGTACATTATAACTTGAATAAAAAGCTATTACGGATGGCAAGTTATTTAAAGTTATTACGTAATATCACATTTACTTCTAGAGAAAATTTAATATTATTGCCCACAAACAGCTTAAAATCTTCTGTTTGAATATCAAATTTTACCAGATTTTGACATCTTGCAACGCAAAAATACGAAATTTCCAATAAAAATAAAATTAGTGAATAGTGTTTTTGCTCTACTTTGTAACTTTGATTCTATAGCCTTTTTGGAAGATTATATTTGACTCATATGTATTTAAAAGTTACAAGGGACCGGCTAAAAGCTGCGAATTATTTTTAGTTCGAGTCATAGTAAGTTCTTAGAACCTGCTCAAGAGCTTGGTACTCAATGAAACCTTCGCGATAAAGAAATATTCGAGTTAAGAGGCTTCGAGTTATCGAGACTCGACTATATTATGAACTCTACGACTATATCGACTAAATAATCTTTACGACTATATCGAATGAACTCTACGACAAAATCGACTATATGAACTCTACAACTATACCGACTATATGAACTCTGCGATTATATCGACTATATGAAATCTGCAACTATATCGACTATATGAATACGATATATATGAACTATACATAAGATACATTTATTTCAAAAAACATTGTGTATTTTTAAATGAATATACATTAATTTTTAACTGTCCCTGTTTTACCCATCATGGACTAAACTAGAAGGTATAAATGAATAGAACAAAATTAAATGGTTCTGCTCTATTTTTAATCTATATGAATCCAATATATGCAAACTGTGTAGAAAGTTTCAATTTTATAAATTTAGTATCAGGGTTATATTAGACCCTTTTTCACAAGGGACATGATTATTTTCCTATCATTTGCCCAACACCTAGTCCTATCGCTTGCTAAACTTAGTTTATGCTGTTTTATGGCTACGCTTTACATTATACTATTTTAAAGTTTTGAAGCGATCTATTGGCGACAAAGTAGTTTTGTTTTTGAAACATGAAATAGGAAAAATAAATAAAGTTTCTGAAATTTGATGTTGTAATTGCAGCGCATTTTCTTTACTTTTTTTTTTTTTTTGAATTCAAACATAATTTTTCCCTTACTAATTATTTTAAGTGTAACTTGTTCATAGGCACTTCCAATTCACTTTAAAAATTTTATACAAAATTGCTATTCCATACTTGTCGTAAATTATCTTTAAGTAAAAGAGCTGTTGCCAACTAAAAGAATTAGCAGTAACCAAAAAATATGAAAGAGAGCTTGAGTGATGGTTTTTTGGAAGCAGAGCTAATAAAATATTCATGAATCGTGCACAGCATCTTAAGACATAAATAACTTCTACCCTATATTTGTCTTATCACGTTAGAGAAAAAAATAAGTGAAAGAAATACGTGCATGGAAATAGTCTGCCTCTAATGACGTGGAAAAAATGAATGATTGATATGCGCAGATTTTTTTTAAGTAAATGTTATTCGTAAAATATTAAGCAAACGAAAAGAACCCCCATTTGAATTTGGAAGAATATATTTATATTTTAAAAGAAATATTAAAACAAAAACATTGACAAATAATAAAAACAAGTAGGGGAATGTGGCAAAAGGTAAAACAGTAACGATAACTTAACTGTTTCAAAATCAACAAATTCTAAATTCGTCCAGAAAATTCTTGCACATAAAGAAGAAATAATATATTCTGTGATACAATTATCGTTGAAAGATTATTTTTCATCGTTAGCCGTTATTTTGTATCTTCAGAAAAAAGTGGAAGCTTTTCACCTCAAAAAGCCATGGGACAAAGTGAAAAATAAAATATTTTTGTGATGTTTTATTTGAAGACTAAAATATTTTTCATGAAATGAATGTGCTAAATAAAGAAATGAATTAAAGAAAAACGAACAAAAAATAAATGAATAAATAAATGGTTAATGCATAAGAAAAAAATATGAGTCAACAAATTAGAGAATGAATAAAAAATTGGACAATAAAAGAATAAATGAGTGAATTACAAACTAATAGAATGTAAATGACTAAACAAAAACATGTATGTGACTTAAAAGGTGAATGAATAAAGAAACGAAATAAACTATTTCACTTTGCCCTATCCACTTTGCCCCGCTTGCACTTGACAAATTGTAGAGAACATTTAAAATCAAAACATGCCTAATATGAAATAAGTAAGGGAATGTGGGGCAAAGTGAAATAGTTAAGATAGCTCACCTGTTTCAAAATGAACAAATTGGATATATGTTCTGAAACTTATCGTGCATAAAGAAGGACTGATATATTTCATAATATGACTTGCGTTGAAATGTTATTTTTCATTTCTTGCAGTAATTTCGTACCTTTCAAAAAAAGGTAAGAATTTTCCACCTCAAAAAACCATGGGACAAAGTTAAAAACAAATATTTTTGTAATGAAACAGTTCCCATTTGAGGATAACAATTTTTTATCAAATGAGTGCTTAAATAAATGACAAAATGAATTAATAATGAAAAATAAGTGAAAAAATAAAGAAATGAATCAATTAATACATGAGAAAAATAAATGAGTGAATACAATAGAGAATCAATAAGACAATAAGTGAATGAATTAACAAGGGAGTTAATAAGTAAAGGAACACAAATTAGTTGATAAATTGAAGATGCACGTATGTGATTAAATACAATGAATGAATGAATAAGTAAACGAAATGAACTATTTCACTTTGCCCCCCCCCCCATGCACTTCTTATTTTTATTATTATTGAGCAGTTCTTTTTTTCTTTACGAATTTCAATGCTCCATAGTTGATTACGACGTGGTGCTAAGAGTTACAATTTTGCATAAAATTTGGTCAATGTTTTCATATTATTAATTTTCATACTTAATACTATCAACAAGAACTAAGAAATTGCACTACTTTAAAAGTTATACTTTTATACATGAAATAATAGTTGAAAAACCAATTATGTATGTAGTAAGAAATGCTTTCAATTTTAATATTAAAAAGTAAGAATACGTTAACAAAATGCATGTAGTTAAGAAATAAAGCTTATTTATTTAAAGGAATAAAAAAAAAACAATCTAAATAAATTTATTTAAATATAATTATTTTTGAAACGTTCTGACTTGAATGATTTCAAAAATTATCATTTACACTTACATATCTAAATCGTTGAAGAACGTTAGGTCAACCGCCAAATAAAGTACTAGATCGCTATCTACCAATTACAATGCGAACAATGCATTACATGACTCACTATCTACCAATCACAGTGACGACAGATTTGAGAAATAGATTTGTAAAACCAATGAGCAATCTTGATTAATAAAAAATTGTGTCCTCCCTTAGTTTTTTCAAACTAATAAAAACGGAATAGAAAAATTGATTATGTGAATGCTTTATGATTCAATAAATTAATGTATAACTTTCTTATTTCTTTCTCTGTTCTTCAGAATCGGAAAATGGAAGGAAGTCTTTAGGAGTATGGAAGCAGCTAAAACGTACAAGAGCAAACTCAATTTTCCCTTTCTACTAACGTGTGTGAAAACAGATAAGATTTTGATGTAAAAGAAAGAAAATTAAAAAAAAAAAAAGCCAACATTTTAATATTTTATTCTTCAGTGCTCTTCAAGCATTTTTTTTAGAAAAAATTAAGAAACACTTTGATTTACAGCATTATATGAAACAAAAATGTAGTAGTCAAACCTGTCTAACTCGAATTTCACGGGACAGATGAAAAATTCGAGATACGGAGGTTTTGATATATAGAGATTGTGATAAAATTTACAAAAATAAGCAATTGGAACAAAGTCAAATACTGTTTATAAAAGTCAATATAAAAGTCAATAATTGTTTAGCATTGATATTGTTGAACATTTTACGTTTTATTAATTGAGATGACTATATCGGTAGCAAGTTAATGCATACCTTTAAGCTCGAACATAGTCTTTGAATGATTGTGCAAAAATGATTTTTGTCTCCAAGTTATACCATGGATAATGGTGACTGGAGATGAAATTCAAAAATGAGAGTCGTCAAAATTCGAGATATAGAAGTTTTCGGGAAAAATCATTCGAGATAAACATGAGAAAAAACGATAAATTTGTGCTATAAAAGCAGGGAAATTGAAAAATTTCGACATAGAGAGGTTTTCGAAATAAGCAGGTTCGACTGTAATGCATTCCATATTAAAAAAAAAGTTCAAGATGTTCTTAAAAACTTTTTTTTTTATTCCTTGTAACTCAGAGAAATTTGGAATAAAAAATCGGTTAACTGTCTGGAATCCGATTACATCAGTGCTGAATAGCGTAATTAAATCACGCAAGAGATAGTGCTTAGTGCAGCAATGAGAAGTTATGGAATTAGAAAACAGAGAAAAGTTTTATTTATTCTGATGTTAAATATTTTTACTTCGTCAAAGCACGATGTAAGTATATTTCTTAATTTTCTTTATTTCAAAGTTGAGAAACCTGAAAAAATCTAGGATAGTTTTAAAATTTAAATTGAACATATTGTTAATTGCAAAAATGATAGAGGCCAATAAACTATGAATTCTTTTTATCACAATTCACGAGTTCATTTTAACAGATAGAAGATTAAAAATCTCTAGGGGTTTTGATGAAAATATGATATGGGCAAAGTTGCATTTAACAAAAGGTTTTAATGAACTTTATTTTCATATACAGAGATCTAGATTGATAAATATAGAGGTTTAAATGGAATGTGGCTTACGAGAGTCTGATCCTTTTATTTGAAAAACAAACTTAACATTTATTTAACTAGGTAATTTATGGTAGGTAAATGTTGTTGATTTAAAGAAAAGCAGTGTAAAATCTCTGGAAAATATTAAGTATTGAGAAGCGAAAGAGGTTTAAGTGAACGCTTAAACGTGTATTATAATAAGCGTTAACAGTCTAGATCCCAGGTCGTCTTTCACTGAAAAAGTTTCTTAATAATAGTGTTGTACGACAGCACCTACCACGGTGAAAAGAACCATCTCGTGTCTCATATCAGAGAAGAGCTTCTAGTATTTGTAACGGTAATCGGAAAATTTAAAATTTCGCCACTTGTATCTTTTTGTTTCTCTCTGCCACATACTGAAAATCATATCATATTTAGTACAGAGGTCACAAGTGCAGCAAGTGATGTGGGAAGGGGGAGTACATTTCTCGTGAGTTGCCACTCTAAGATTTTGGGGCAAAGTGTGTAAAAAACAGAGATAACAAAAATATCCCATTTGCAAGTTGTGTCTTTAATTTTTTTTCTTTGCATTGGAAAATGTTCAAAGACAAGTGGGATTTAGAGTTTTAAGAAGAAGCATACCAAAATTAATTTGGAGCAGAATATTAGTCGATTTTAATCTATTATCACTTCGCCTCTTTACCATGCTACTGACAAATTGTCAAACTATCTCAATTGCAAACGATTTAAAAGAGTCTATTTAAATTCAGTAGCAAGCGTATTTTCAAAAATGGAAATGCATCAAATCTTAGTTGGGCTTTGCATACAATTTTAGTACGAATAATCAGCGTAAAAAAGCACAAAATTTGCAAGAATCTGAAGACACGTGTTTCTTGCAAATTTTGTGCTTTCTTACATTGATTACTCCTATTGAACTTTTCAGCACAAAGGAATTTATTCAATTCTTATGCACATACAATTGTTTGACTTCACAAACAAGTTTTTTTTTAAGCACAATACGAGTACATAGCTCCTAAGCAATTCGTGTCAAATTTTAATTGGAAAAGCTGCTTTTACCGCGTTTCGCCTTGTAATTGAATTTTCGAATCATTCCCAATGTCGACGTCGCTGTGATTGATTGAATAGTTTAAATGTGTCAGAACATAGATTACGTCGACTCTGTCACGCAAACTGTGATGCTCGAGGTATAGTTGAAAAGTTAGACCTGAAATTGACGCATGCACTGCTTTTGTGTTTGAAATGCACGAATCAGTTTACACTAGAGTTAACCAAGGGATAAGTTTCTGTTAGTGTGATGTAAGTTAGCCTTTAAATATTAAAGGGAACGAGGGGGGTGATCTCAAAGTTAGAACATTATGCAGGTTGATTAAAGCGAATTAAATAAGTGAATTACTTGTCAGTATAGGCTATGCTGATAAGTAATTCACTTATGCTATGCTGCATAGCATTATCAATTTCATCATCATTATTATGATCATAATCAGTAAAATTATTATTAGTTCCATTATTATCATCATTATTAATTGTATTATTGCTATACTTATTATTAAAGTTATTATTATGGTTAATATGATGTAAGTAAGAACTTGAATATTAAAGGGAAAGGGAGCACTCAAAGTTAGAACATTATGCAGGTTGAATAAAGCAAATTAAATAAGTGAATTACTTATCAGCATAATCAATTTCATCATCATCATCATCTTTAAAATTCTTATTAGCTTTATTATTATCATCATTATTAATTGTATTATTGTTACACTTATTATTAACGTTGTTATTATGCTTAATATGATGTAAGTCAGCCTTTAAATATTAAAGGGAGCACACAAAGTGCAGGTTCAATTACGCGAATTAAATAAGTGAAATACTAATCAGCATTATCAATTTCATCATCATTATTATGATCATCATCATCATCATCATCATCATTATTCATTTTATTATTGTTATACTTATTATTAAAATTATTATTAGGGATGCACCGATAAGCAAATTGGCCGATTACCGATTACCGATTAATCGGCTGTTGATAATCGACCGATTAATCGGCTGAACCGATTAATGATAAGTATAATTGTTTTTCTACTACCAATTTTACCATCACTGTCTTTTATCTCTTATACAATTCCAAGTTTAGAAATAGCAAGTAATTTATTTCTGGGAGAAGATTTTTTTCCATTTTCCTAGTTTTCACAAAATAATTTCAATATTTTATCAAATTTCTTAGAACCAATTTTCATATTAGTGTCAATAATATTATTAACACATTGTTATAGTTATGTTAATTGGAAATAAAAATTTATAAAAAAAGGGGGTAGGGGAGTGTATGGTGAACACTTCAATTTAGGAGTACTTTTAGTTCATATATTTTAGTAATCAGTAGCAATTTAATTCAATACTTTTATTCTTTGAAAATTAGAGGTTAGCTAAAAGCACTGTGTTAAGGAAAAAACTATCGCCACATGAATAATGTTGCATCATTGTCGATGCATATTTATTCAAAGTAGAATTCATTTAAAAAGAGCTTTATATCAACTGTGAGGATTATTATTACTGTTAATAAAATTATTCATCATAGTTTCCTAGTGAAAGTATACTTTAAAGAATAATATCTGAAAAATATTTTTCAGCCGATTAATCGGCCCGATTTTGCCGATTATGGCCGATTAATCGGTACTGCCAAATAATTGGTGCATCCCTAGTGATTATTATTAATGTTATTGCATTTGCTATCATTATTAATTTTATTAATATTACTCATTTTGTTGTTATCATTATTTTAATCAGTGTAATTGCTATTTTTATTGCTATTACTATGAGTATATTTATTAGGATTTTTGCTATTGTTATTGTTAATATTATGAGTTTATTTATTAGGATTTTTTCGATTGTTATTGTTATTATTACTATTAATTCAATTTATATTATTCATTTATTTTTAATATAATGATAATAATAATTATTTTTAGGCTATTCGCCTTGTGTTCTTTTATCGTTAGAATAAAATACGCTTGATTCTACCCAGCGTAATTTCAATTTAGTAAACCTGCAGTTTTTTTACACCTGTTAAGATATTTTCAATTCAAGTTCCTGATTACAAAACATTTTTAAATATATGACTAAGACAAAATAAAAAGGTAAGAACTCATTGAGCTAAAAATCAATAAAATATGCATGCTTGAAAAATTTTGCCAAAAATATATTGATTTGAAAATGGAAAATTAGTTTCTTGTTCTTTTATGCTTCTTAAAAGTACGTAAATGTTTCTCTTTTCATGAAAGACTTTTTCGAAATGAGATTTTTCCTCCAGTCGTATGGGAAAGAAATGAACACATTTTGTCTCTTTTGTAATTTTAAGAAGGCGAATTTGATTTATAAAAAAACAAGAAAAAAGAGGACGAGTAGGTAATGGAAATAGGTTTTTCTTTTTATTTGTTTGAAAAATACAGCAGCAAAAAAATTAAAACGTGTTTAGTTTTTCATGCATGTAATTGCATACCAGGTATCTTAACAAAATTATTCGAAAATAGAAATATAAAAAAATACTGTTTGATACACATATAAATAATAAAATACATTATGCAACAAAAAGTGTGGGGAAACTTTAAATTTTTCTAAGAGTTTCTCTATAAGTAGGAAACCAATGGTTCAGTAACTTTGTCACGTAAAAGACATACTTCAGCAAACATTTTTCGACATACGTTAAATACCCATGCATTTAGGGAACCAGTAACAAGTTGCAAGAGACAAAAAATGCTTTTTGCAATATTAAAAGAATGTTTTTTTTAATATTGCATTTCTCACCACTTTTTCATCTTTCGAAGTAGTTAAGCGTAAATAATTCCTATTTATCCCAGTAAAAAATCATCGAGATTAACCCCACAACTGTATCTTAAACATTCAAAAGAATAAACCATTATCGCACAAAGGTTGCAAAAGTCGGGCATCATCCAATGCAAAAAGACGCATTCTGCGCAAATAGCAGTGAACAGCTTATCCAAATTCTTATCTATTTAAGCGCTTCTATCAAAATATTTATAAACATTAAGGTATTTAAATCAGTGTATGTAGACCTTGATTTAATGAAGCCTCATGCCTTAAAAGTTAATCGCGGCGGACGGGAAATTCGAATCGTAATTATGAATTATTAATCTCGCTGAGGCGATGACGAAGCCTCACTTCACATTTCACAGAGATTGGGCAATTTCCGTTCGTCAACCTGAATAATGTCACCCATGGGTGTCGTTATGATTTTGGAGTACGGGTTATTGATCTGCCATCATTCAGGAAACTGAAGAAGTTTAGAAAGTATTAAACATTTAGTTATATTCTCTTCATAAGTGGTAAACCGAATGCGTCAACTAATTATTGCCCAGTTTGCTGTTGCGATTGGTATAGGAACAGGAGCTTACGATTCGAGGTGTAATTTATATGAAGCGCAAAAATTACTACTAAAACGGTAGAAGTTATAGGCCACAGTATTCGTCAAGTTGAATAACAATACCAAGCAGTCACTTAGGGCAAATTTGATTCATAATTTCTGTCTCACTCGTATTTTAATAGTGTTATCATCTATTGGCACAAAGCAAGAAACAATTCTGTACTAGTCAGGGGCAGATACAAGGGAGGGGCGATGGGGGCGATCGCCCCTCCCTTGAGGGACTCTTCTCCAGCAGATTTTCGATTTTGAAGTCCAAAATAGGCAATTTTAGATGATCTTCGATGGTACTATGAGAAGTAAGTGGGAGATTAGAGGCTCTGATCTGGAATGTTTTCGAAATTAAAGACCAAAATATTTGTAAAAATCATGTGTTAACCAGGAGATGTGGTAAGAAAAGGGGCAAAAAAACTATCGCCCATCCCTTGGAACATTTCTGGATCCGACCTTGATACTAGTGCAGTTGCCTAAAATAACGAAATAATGAGTTTTAAAACTATTTAAAAGAAATTGTTAACCTTTCAAAGAATCTTTTCACTTTGAACAACTTTGTATTATTTGAGAAATATGACATAAAACAACTTATTTTGATAAATGTAGGGCAATTTTGAACCAGAAAAATAAAAATTAAAAACTCCTTACTTTTATTTCACTGCATTGCAGGATTTCAAAAATTGAGTATATTTCATAGAGTATTATACAATGTTAAAACTGCGGGTGCACAAGGCACTTCTTAGCGTGAAGCATTGTAGCACCTGCGGCATCTCGCAAAAAATTTGCAGAGTTCCCTCTCTATACGATTTTTTGAGTAGTGAACTTCTCGCATGTCCAGAATGAACAGAAGCACATTTAAAAAAAGTGATTTAAGGGCAAAAATTAAAGTTTTTGATTAATTAGAACAGATGGTTCAAGAAACTCCCATCTGTTTTAGGGCAAAATATAGTACCCCCCC
>JAXGGA010024115.1:0-12541 GCA_038373865.1 Uloborus plumipes
AACAACAGCACTTGTTAGCCAAAAAGCTCTTGACAGATAGGACATTTTGAAGCTTTTCATTTTAGATAGAATTCACGACTTCTTCTTTGGAACTCCTAAAAAATCTGCTGAAAAAACTACATTTTTAGCTATCAAATATATTTTCAAGAAACTCCAAACATTGTTACATTGTTTCTTCATATAATGGTGCTAATTTTATAGCAGCATCTTTTGAGCGTGATTTGTTTTATAAGGACCTACAGTGATTTGTTCTCGTTCCACCATCCAATCTTTTCACTATAATGGAGCAATTTTCTGCTTAAAGTACATTTGCAATGTGTCCTAAACCATTGACTAAACCATTTTACTGAATCCAGCGAAATTTTAGTAACAAGAACTTTGTTACTTTCGAAAACAAAATTTATTTTGGATATATCACAAAATATTGCAATGTAAAAATCACAGTTTTAAACTGTCTCTTTTATCATCACATACCTTAATCTTTAGAGGGTTTTTTTTCTTTTTGACCATAAGCAATTACAGGTATAATAACATAGGGTGAGTTCTGGTAAGTGCGTACCCTTTTTTTCAAAGTTCATGTTCTCAAGGATGCTGCTCTGTTGAAAAATCTTGTACACTCACAATTTTTTTTTAGTTTTCTTTCCAGATCCTTTACTAAGATTTTCAAGTATATAATATGTCAAATAAACCATAAGCATAGGTTTTGTGACCTGGTTTATGACACCTATTCTAAGGTACGCACTTTCCCTACCTAGCGGGGTAAGTGCGTCCACCTTAAATTATGTGAATATGAGCAGGAAAAAACTTCTGGCACATATTAAATATGTTAGGTAGTTGTCTTGGGATAATTCCTAATACTAGAGATCAGCACTTGCTTGCATGGATGAAACGCAATCAGTGATATCCCACGTGTCTTGCGAACAACTGTGATTTGAAGATTGAGAGAGTTGTGTCTGTGATTTTTCTTTTGTCCTTTTAATAAGACCAAGTGAGCAAATGTACGTTGTTTTTATTTAACAATAATCACTTATAGTCTACATAGTTTATTTTGGTTTAATACATTAATCAGTCTGTATTTAAACCAGGGTTCGCACTTACCCCTTCTTAAATGTAAGATGAGAAATGTGCGTCCAATAGCGTTGTTGTAATTGCGTACCCCTGTGATTTTCTTTAATTCTATTTGTATGGTAGATCGTTAGGTGACCTGAGTGAACAATTCGTTTTTCTTTCTTTCTTTCTTTTTTTTTTTTTGAATAAATACGGTTTTAAAATATTTTTCTTATTAGAATCAGCAGCAGTAAGAAAAAACACAAAATAAAGAGCAAAAAAAAAAAAAGAATTGATCATGATATGATACTTGTACTTTTTTTTTTCTTGTACTTTGAAATAGTTTTTCACAAGGTGCTCTTAATTTTCTTAAATATAATTTATTCATTACTCCACCTTCGTTTTTTGAATCAGTTGGTTCCTTATTATTGTTTCACTTAATTTCATTGCTTCATTTGTCATTCTGGTATTAATTAAGTATAGCTTATGATCGCTATTTTCAACAAAAATTTACTAACTGATGTCTAAAAGCCAATATATTTCAGAGGTAATGAATAAAATTGAAATCTTATGCCGCATTCAATGTAAATATAAATACTTGATGAAAATGACGTCGGATTTATAATCTGCTTATAAAAGAGTTATAAGCAAAAATTAAAGGTGAATTACGAGAGTCGGATTTTCCACGTAATGGTACACACTTGTCTCATCATAATGGTACGCACTTGCTCCGCATAATAGTACGCATATGCCCCATGATAGTGGTACGCACTTGCCCCATCATAATGGTACGCACTTACCCCCACCTTACTTTAAAGAAGGGGAAAGTGCTTACCGTCATATAAACAAATTTTAGTTAGAGTATTTGATCAAAATACCCCATGTATGTTATGAGTAGCTATTACTTAAGAGAAACAACTTGCATTTCTTGACTTCAATTGCTTGGTATGACTACAAGAGAAACTGAAACAAAACCTTCTCAATCTTTACTTTAGAGTTCTTTTGAAGACATTTAAGTTGTGTCTGATTGTGCTTCGTCTTTTGGATCCAGGCCTGAAGTCTACCTATTGAAATTATCATTAGACAGTTATCTAACATAGTCGATGTGTTGCAGAAGCCATTTCAGGACAGTGTTCGTATAATTCCCAGTGGACGCACTTACCCCGTGGACGCACTTACCAGAACTCACCCTACTTTAAATCTTACAAAATAGGTAGCTCTGCCAATTATAAAAAATGCTTTACATTTCGCCTCACTATTTCACTTTTCCCCGCATTCTCAGCGCAATTAAAATTGAAAATGGTTTTCACTGTAGCTTTACTTACATCCTTCCTATACATGTCAGTGAAAAACAAAAATCATACTATTCTCAATAGTACCGTGTTATGTACTATTTTATCTCACTGCTATCAGTTCACAAAATTAAACTCTTCAGGCAATTGGTATTAATAAAATTTCAGCTTAAAAATTTAAACATTGTGCAATTTTTTTAAATTTGAAGAACTTATCCAGATAATACATTTAAAACGTATACGTTTCTACGCGTCACACCATTTTAAATTTGAATTTCATCAAAATACTTTTCTAAGTTTTAGGAAAATTCCACGAAACTGGAGACATCACACCAAAAATAAAATTTCAATGTACCAATATTTTTTTTATTTCATATGATGTAAAAAAGAATGAATTTTCATAAAATTATGCTAAAAAGTTTGAAAACTCATTTCTTGTAAGTTTTATAGGGAAGTTTTGAAGACACCATCTTGTGCACACGTTTTCTTGTATTGATCTACTGGAAGTTCATCTGTTTTTTTTACTTATAAAATCAACTGGTTTGTCTACAGTCTTATTTTTTATTGAAATATAGTTTATGTATAAAAAGATTAGGACAACAAAGAAACTTTAAACTATTATAATTATTTTGTAAACAATTATTATAAATTAGGCCTCATATTCATGTAACGTCAGTCACAAAATTGCATAAAATTTTGCTTTGCTTAAACAAAACTAAACCCAAGATTTTAACAAGTCATATTCTCTTCACTTAGGAAGATATCTTGAATATTCTTCACTTACATTTTTAAAAGTAGTTGAATTTATATATTTAAAACTAGTTTAAAGTATGTAACATCGGTCACAGTAACATCAGTCACATTTATCTTTCCACTCAGATACCTTAAACAAAATACACAAATGGCATTAACTGATGCAAAAAAGCAACGCAGGAGGTAAGAGAAATTTAAAATGACGGAAAATATGAAGATTAGTTAATGAAAAACGAGACAGAGATAAGCAAAGATAAAAGAAAGAGAAAAATTTTTTTAAGTTATCACCTACCTAAGTTTCATAAGTAAGTTTAGAATCAAGCTAAATAAAACGATAAATTAGGAAAAGAAATAGAAGAAAATGTAGAACTCAAAAGAGCTCGGTTTCAAATAGCACCTGACCCCTTTTTTTCTCTTTTTAAATTGAAACTGTGAAAACAAGCCCTCCTAACTCTCTGTGTGCGGTAGTTAAATCAAAGTGCTTGCCAATGAAAACAGTTAACATGGTTAAGTAATTTTAGACCTGATATGATCTTAGGAAACACACACTATGCTGTGAAGATTTCAAAACTCCTTGAAATAATGATGACTCTAAAGATCAGCTGCTAAAAAAACATCTGCAATACTCCTAGAAGCAGATGCATTATTTGTGAAACAATATATAGAAATAAAATTTGACAAAGCAAATTTGTGGAATTGAAACATAAGTATGTTTTTTTATGTACATAACTCAATTTTTTCAATGTCTCTTCTGCGTAACGTCAGTCACATTTTTTATTTCGCTTAATTTCCCACAAAAAAAAGTTCCTGATGTCCCTGTGTGGGGGCATAAATGCACCATATCAAGATATTTTACACCCATTTTGCCAGTAATAAAATTTAATTTCAAGACTGAGCAGAATTTAAAAGGTAAAAATGTAGTCAAATTGTAACGTCAGTCACCGTGGAATAGCCCTTTACATGAAAACAGCTTGAAATAAGAAAAAAAAAGTAATAACAACATGTTTCCTTTTAAACCGGACTTTTAAGGAACCAGATTATTGTATCAGGAACAATAACTTGATTCATTAAAACGCTGCTTTATTGTACGAATTCTAACGGAAGAAAATTTAAATATCTCAGAGTAGTAATTGAACTTATGAAAGCAATATAAGCCCTTGTTTGTTTTGGATGGATTTTTTGCATTATTCGGCAGAGAAATCCAATTTCATTATTATTCAGGTTTCATCTAAAATAATCATTTAAAATAGAAAGAGATTTTTCAATTTATATCGTAGTTGAAGACAGTTCTGACAATCTTCGCATTTTGACGGTGTGATAAAAATATAACGAAAACATTTCATGCAGATATACATGATACATAAAGCTGTGTTAATAACAGCACTGTTTTGAACAACGCTCTTCTTGGAGAAGTTATTTTAAGCCTTTCAATGTCCAATATTGCTTCTAGTTTCAGCGCAATAGTTGAAGCAGAAGCCACATGAAATTGAACTCTTACCAAATAAATGAAACCTTAATGAGAACTCGGAAGATTCATCTCCGTTTTGAATGTGAGGTGCTACACTATAAAGCTTATTAAAAGCCCTCTTCATTTGCTATATCACTGTAGACTGAACTAAGGAGACATCATTAGTGATGCGAAACATTATAAAGCCGGCACAAAGCAAGTCAGCATTAACGCATTAGACTGAACGAAATAGGAACAAAGTTACAAAAGCTTATCAGATTTCTTAATGGTTTTGATCATTTCTAGTTATCATTTGTCAAATGTATTAATTTTCAGATAGAGCATACTACTTTAAAGTTCTTAGCGTTATTTTAGCTGTAAACCAAAAAGTGTAAAATAATACCAAGAATTCCTTTTCTTCTTTTTTTCTGAAAACATTGGTCTTCTTTTTTTTCTTCAAACTGTGATACTATAAATGACCTTTGAGACTGGTAGGTTTTGACGCAGACACAGTGTCTCATATGCCATATGCAGATTATTGAAATTTAGGGACATTATTGGAATGGTTACTTCAAATTAAAATATTGGACATGGTCTCTAAAACTTTACAGACATTAAAACATATATGTGATTTCCACTTTAATAAACTTGAGCTATTAATTTAATTAATTGGTCCTAATAAACTTATAATAATTTCCTCTCAAGCTCTATTTTTTTAAATCTTTAAACAAAAGCCATCATTGACAACAGTACTAAGTCCAGAATATTAACTTCAAACTAACCAGAAAACGATTCACGATTCAGAGTTTTTTTTACATTTCTTTCAGAAAGTAGCTGGTTAGCTACATTTTTAAATACTAAACGCTTTGAAGATTTCTGGATAGACTATCTAATAAGTGCCGCACTTTCCAGCGTTGTAACTATCTGAGGTCGACCAGTTTTTTTCCCCCCAGTTAATACCTGTGCTTCTAAAGTTTGATTCCCAGACATCATTTGTTTTTTCTGTCTGGGTCAGAATCATGTCGGCCAATTTGTATCTGAACGTGAAATTCGTGCTCAGTTGTAATCATAAAAATTCCATTTTTAATGTGGTCCACCAGAACAGATGAAGATGCTAACCGTACCGCGCCATTTCTACTACTGCAGATGGCATATATCCTGCCATTTGTCAATACCACTTACACTACCGTATGCCCACCGCAACTTATACTCCAACTCCATATCCAAATAGGAAAGGTCAATATGGCGGACCCTGTATTTCTTCGTGTGTAGTCATTTGTAAAATAAAATACTATTTGCATGTTGTTCTGAGAGAGCACTTGTGTATTTTGTTTACAAAGGGAAAATTTGAACGTAAGAATTAATTTGCACATAGTTTTATTTCATCTATTTTTATACTCTACTTTTGTACTATATCTCTACTTCGGTCCATGAACAAACAAATTAAAAAACCCTCATTTTTGAAAAAAAAAAAAAAAGTGGCAGTTTTTTATTTATTTATTCTATTTTATTTATTCATTCATTTATTTATTTATTTATTTATTCATTTATTTTATTTTATTTTATGTCATTCATTTGATTATTTATTTTAGCTCTTTCTGACTTTAACGCCCAAGCACAGAAGAATTTTGAACACTTCTAGAAATTATTGCCTTTGCAACAATATGAGTGTTTGTATAGCTTTTACTTAGATTAATTATACTTAACTAAAAAGTTAAATTGGTTGTTTTATCGCCGAAACAAATGCTGACAGTTGACGAAACAAAAACTTAAAAGTATTTAGGCAATAGTGATTACTGTAACTTAGTAATGAGGCTCGTTACATTGGCTGTAACTGCAAGGAAAAGGGAACTAATCTGTGGACAGATTTTTATCATAAACAAATTTTAGTCAATATCTATCATTGGTTGTTCTTGCTTTTGAAGCTCATGAATTTTCTTTTCCACATTACTTTTACGAGTATAATTCGACATAAAAACAATGTACATCATAACAGGTGCTCAAATCACCTTTGTCGTTAAAGCCTAAAATATGAAGAGTAAATAAGATTTTTAATAAAGCACTTGTGTTTCGACTATCTTGAAACATAGATTTCTACACGCGTGCAGATGTTTAACAAGAAATAAAAACATAGAAAAATATAGTTTTAATAAATATTCCTCAAAAGTGAGAACACCGCTGAGATCATAAAATGTACTGTCTTAGAATGGAAAAATTATTTTTTAAAGTACAGTATAGAATGATAAACATAGAATAAAAGTAAGACATTCTGCATTCTGAATTCATTTTCACACTAAATCAGAACAAATTAATAAGAAAATTATGAAGTTTTATGTCAAACGGAAATTTATAGGTATACTTATATTTATATCCTTCGCAATATTTCCGATAATATAAATTTCTCTGAAATTAAATAGCTGATAAATTAATAAAAAAGATTGGGGTGAATAAATTTATTAATTTTAATAGGCAAGTAAGCTGCTAACGAATGCAAATGAAGTTCTCAAAATCCTTTTTTCACCGATAGGTACGCAATCTTGCCTTTCTTTGGAGCAAGTTTAGTTTGCATTATAATACAGAGAAAGAAAATGCACGGGGCTGTTATTGGTTTGAGCACCCGAAACAAAATTTTAAGCGCACTTGGAAGGTATGAAGAGTCATCGAGAGCTTAATCACCATGACAACCATCATGTTACCATGGCATTACAGGTTTTATTCAAGATTAAATAGCTGTTGAGGAATGTGTTCGTGGAAACAATTCAAACATTCAACATTGCTAGATTAATTATGGTAAAATAAACACGTTTTTAAAAGACTAGAAAGATTCTCGTGAAATTTACCTTAAAGCTGCGCATAAAAACGATAGCATCGATGAAGGTTTGGCAAAAAGTGGAAATATACTCGATAGTTCTGTATGTGGTAAATATAAAGCGCTGCTTTTTTACCCTTTTACCAGTATTTTTTTAATGAATCTTAACGCTTTTCTGTACTTATAAAAGCAAATTTATCAAACCATTATCTTTCTTCGTAAAACAATAATATTAAAAAAATAAAGTTCCTTAACATCTACCTTTTTTTCCCCTTCTCCTTTGTTCAAATTTAAGTTTGAGCTTCTGAAATTACTCCAGCTGTCATAAAATAATACATCAGAGCATGTTAGTAATGAGCAGTTTGAAATGAATACTGCGTACTATATTTCGTAATTACGCAAATCATTTTTAAGTGAGAACAAACACAGCTGCAAGATTTTCTAAACTTGTGCATTTATGCTTATTCTTCTTCATGGTATCACGTTTTATCGTTTGGAGAGGGATTACCGCCCCAACAGAAAATCTATAGTAATGCATAAACATCTAAATGTTTTAAACAGAAAAAAAATTATAAGCTGCTGGGTTATTTTGGAGACAATTTAGCGAAGCAAGAATCGTATTTTGTGCCTGGTAGAAGAAACAGCGCGGTGCCGGTCGCAGATTCTTGAGGTCTGCAGACAATCTTTCAACTGAAGATTGTTTTTTTTTTCTTATAAACAATATTTTATTTTGGCTGAATTTGTCAAATTTGAATTTAGAAAACATAATTCCGAATGAAACTGTTCAGAAGAAAATTCTTTACCTATACGTTAACCATACTTGTCCCTGACACGATTTTCTAGAGTTGTGACTTAGTTGATAAGTTATCAAAAAGCAGCTAATTACTTGTAATTGAAATTATAATGACATTGATATAGCTGATATGAGACCATTAATAATACTTCGTGGTACTGATGTTAGACCAGGTTACTGAAATAGTCCAGAATTTTTTAAACCAGCTTTGGTCGGAAAAATCGCGGTATTTCATATTATAGACGCTTTAATGTACTGATGTTTATAAAAAATGCAACACCGTGAAGAATCACCCGAACGAGGTGAAATCTGCAGCAAATGCTTTATAAGATGTTATGCAAAGCAGTAAAGTTTCAGAGCCACCACGCATGCGTGATGTGAGCAGCGCCCATAAAGTGATGCTAATAGCGTATACCACGGAGTAGAAAGGAGACAAATGTCCTACGGTTGCGCTAGTTTAAAAGTGGCAGCGAATTTCCACCGCCCGCCAGAGGACGCTCTGCGCATTCCCTCCCGATTTCCTAAAGGAATCAATTTAAATGATACTGCATCTGTCATCTTTTTAAATGCTGCTATGGGAAAAAAAATATTTTTTTTTTCAACTGGGTTTTAGTGTTAATCTTCGACGGACATTATGAATTAAATATGATTTTCATCCCAGGGAAATAGATACCGTATTCTTTGAGCAATAGGTTTAATCGAATGCAATTACCAATTTGCCAAATCTGACAGAATCTGTCATTTTTTAGAGACTGCTCTTGATAATAATTTTTTTTTTCAATTGGAATTTGGTGTAAACCATCGATTAACATTATGAACTAAATATGATTTTGATCCCGCTGAAATTTTTGCCGTATTTTTTGAGAAAAATGTTTAATCGGCTGCATTTTAAAAATTGCTAAACCTGACATATATGATACTGTATGCGACTATTTTTGCATTGTACAAGAAAATCGCTTCCTTTGTAGACTGTGCTTCACATGTCATACTTTATCAAAATATTAACAGAAAAATACTATACACTTTAGAAAATGGGATAAGAAAGCTCAATTTTAGATATTTAAAGTGGTACTTCATATGAATAGATAAAATTAAAATAATAAAGAAAGACAAGACATGTAAAAACTAAATCATGGAGTGTAAACTATACCATTAAAAGAAGCTCACGAACACCATGCATTGCCCTTTGCTAAATTGAGTAATTGATACGCAAATTTTATCTTTGAAATAAAATTCCTAGAATCGTATGCAGAGTGCTTTAAATTTGGAAAATTACCTTTTTATAATCCATCAGGAAATCTGAGTACGCTCATTCAAATTCCGGTTCCGTTCTTCTGATTTTATCAACGAGTCTGCTTTGCAAATGAATAGCTTCTGAGAAAGGAAAAACTTTTGGTACGTTAAGGGAAATTAAGCTCTACAAAATTGAAAACGAATCCTGCTCGGTCTTGTCAGTGCCAGCCTATTTACTTCTTTCAATCTTATGATATTTTTATCTGAAAAAGATGTCCTGCGTCAAATAATATTTTATTCAATTTTAAAAGTTTCCAATTATTTAAACAATAAATAACATTTATACATGGTGAATGTGTATCTTGAAATTTTATGTTGAAATATATCTTCATTGTTATATATCATGAAGTTATAAGTGAAATCTCTCGCATTTTCTTTCAAATACACAATTTGTAAGGTAAATTTGTATCAAAATAAGCTAAATCTACATAAGGGCAATTCCATGCAAGTGTGGAAAAGCGTTGGAAAAATCAAATTACAGTAATGCGTCTGTTTTACATATTTTTCGGTTTAAAAATGTTAGAAGTTTATTATTTATACTAATTTTTTGTCAAGAATGTAGTATTTTTAGTTTTGGCAGCACTTTGAAGTTGGAAATGGAATATTTAACTTTTGGCAAAGCAAATGGTCAATCTTTCAACGTTGGTAAGTTTCAATTTTTTTCTTTAGATAACTGTTTTAAAGGAAGAATATTGATTATTACACTTTAATTCAATATTGTAAATTGCTAAAACAAGTGTTTTCACGTAAATTAAGTGATTTATGTTAACTTCAAAAATGCACTGTTCTATGTAACATAAGTTACCAAAAACATATTAAAGTTCATGACGTGCATAAACAAAGGGCAATGCAATGTTAACAATGCTATATTTTCTATCTTATAAGTGTGTGTTAAGCAAATAGTTAAAGTTTTTTTTTTAATATTGTCTATTTAATTTTTTGTGCTACAATCAAAACGTGTAACTTAAGTTACCAACATATGCAGGTTATGTAAGTTATCCAAGTAGAACTTAAATACTTGTATTTATAAACAAAGTAAATTGTGAAATAAACCTATGTGGTAAGTAGGAGTAATTTATGCAAGAATTCTTTTGAATTTGTACTGTATTTACTTAATTTAAATTAATCATATTTCTTAAAATGTCTCTATTTGTTAATAAGATTACAATACACCTCTATTATAAATTATATGTTTCTTTTTGGCTTTTGAGATATTAATTCTCTCTAAACAATATCACTTCATTCATAATATTTAGGAGTAATGTACTATAAATTATTCAAAAATGACTTCTGTTATGATTTAAAGTTATCAAATATGTTTTAGAAGTAATAAATACAAAAATATTTTATTTCTTACAGGTGAAATACATTTTATTCTGCATTAAAATGCCACTAAACTCTGCAGAAAAGATGCGCTGTAGAAGGGGTATGACAAAAGTCATGTGTGGATATTACAGATTTTTAAATATAAGTCCCTCTTTATGGTATTGAAATGTGTTAGAAAAAGCAAAATTTATCAAAAATACTTTCTGAAGATCCGCACATTGACAATGACCATTTAAGAACTAGAAACTAACAAACTACGGGGTTTCGTTTAGTTAAGTATTTTAAGGAACAAGAAGAAAAAACAGAGATAAAAGCTGGTGAATGGTGTGTGGTAAAGTACGAAAATACATTGTATCCTTGAGTTGTGACGATTATTAAAGAAAACGAGTTTAAAATCTAAGTAATGGCTGCTGTTGGAACCAATTAGAAATGGCCAGTAACGACAGATGAAATTTATAATAAGAAAGAAAGAATGATTTGAAAAATTGAATCACCTGAACTTGTTAATAGCAGCAGCCAGTATAGATTTAAGTCTTACGTTATGTAATATTTTTGATTTTTCATTGAGTTTGATATTAAATTTCTGTAAATTTAATTCATAATTGTTAATTTTCAATGTTTCGATCTAAACTAAGCTGTAATTTTCATTCATTAATTTTTGTAATAAAGATATGCTTGTAAGTAAATTTTGTAACGTAAGTTATTGTAACATAAGTTACCCAGTTAAAAATTCCCATAATTTTCAATTTTTGAAATAAATTTTGAAATTAATGAAAATATATTCCTAAGCATTATAAGGAACTGATAAATTATGCTTCAAACAATAAAACAGTTGTAATAGAGCAGAAATTTGCCTCAGAACCAATTTTCATATTATGTCATTCCCTTTTTGTGTAACGCAAGTTACTGCCTTATCTTTGACTGCTAGATTTTATAAAATTTAAATGCATCGAATATTTTTGCATTTTAATTTTGCTTTCAACTGTCATTTTCAAAAAATGCTTTCATACAAGATTTGTACAACAAAATTTGTCCGTACTGAGGTACTAAATGCATAAGAGTTGGTCGAAATGTAACGTAAGTTACCGTGGAATTGCCCTCAAGTTTCAAAATTTTTTGTTATGTAAGGGGACATTTCTTGGTCAATAGTAACATGCAACAAAGTAATGTGTGACGAATCCTCTCAATATGATTGAAAACAGCTGCCAATATCTGGTTTTGTGTCAAAACAAGCTCAGTCCATGCATCTACTGAACGGCAACTATAAGACCCCCTCCCCCCCCCCCCCCCCCCGAGTAACATCAACAAAATTATCATGAGAATTTTCTTAATTAAGTCTAACTTTTTGACTCTAAAATATAACACATTGAAGAAAACAGATAATAAGTTAATTTATTTGAAGTTTGAAAGGATAATTTAAAAAAAAAAAAAACGCCTTTTTATTTCAAAACTTTCTTAAACCAAAACATTTGTGCGTGTAAATAACTAGAAAATATGGCTAATTTAACGGAAAATATTGAATGGAACGAGCGTGAAATATATTTTTATGGGTCTCTTGCAAATGTTTTCAAAAACAGATTGATTTGATTCTGATACGAGCGCTTTAATTAAAGCTTGTTTTAAAATAGCGAGTCACAACTGCTAGAAAGGCAGACCCCCAATCCGATGGATCCCCTTGAATACCTCATCGGTACTTGGAGAGCTTCACTTGTCCGCGTGAAACAAAAAATTTCCTTCATGCGCCAGCTCAGTTATGCTATTTAAAGGCTGCAGATTCGCTC
>JAXGGA010024116.1:0-12538 GCA_038373865.1 Uloborus plumipes
GTTTATTTATTTATTTTTATTATGATTATTTTATTATTATTATTATCATTTTTTTTTTTTTGAAAAAGTACATTTTGCATTATTTTAACTGAAAAAAGAAACCCTTACAAAAAGTTTGCCCCCCCACTTTTCGAGGCCAAATTACGCCTATGGGTGCGATATTACAATAGGAACTTTCAATTGGATTTTGCTCTTCACAAATGCTTCATTAGAAAACATCAGTTAGGGCGAAAATGAATATTTACACTGGAAGTAATGTCCCCGAAACTAAAAATCTGTTCTGATATGAAAATTTTAAACTTGGTAAATGCAGATATTGCACTTCTGTTGTCTCTTTTATTTATGCTCATTTATATTTTTTGAAACACGTGATTCAATGTTTAAAAATAAACGTAAATGCATCATTTCCTCCGATTTTTGTTTTTTCCTTAATATTACACAATGTACATTATCTTTTGCAAACATCTCGATAAGTATCTATGACACGTTGATATTCCGAAGTTATAGAAAATACCCAAATAATAAACTAACATTTTTATAGCAAATTACATATAAATCGTTAAAGTATATGAAGCAAATTAACTTTTTAACTGGCAATAAATTGAGTTCTAAAGTCCAAATTGGCACTTTTCTTAATGTTCACTTGAATAACTAATAAAAAGTATGAAAAAAGTATCCAAGACCAAAAAAATAAAAAATCATGATTAATAATTAAGAAATCTTTTAAGTTCGGAACTTTTCTCACATAATCTTCCACTTATTTCTTCTTCGTCGATATTTATTAAAATGTCTTTTTCACGTTGCATGAGAAAAAATGTCCTATTTATGGGACAGCCTGTATTTGAAAAAATAAAAAAGATAATTTCAAAATTTTTGTTTTATGTGTCTAAGCACCTCCTAGTAATAACATAAATGCTATTTTAAATTTTTTTAATGACGCGTTCTATAAGTGGTCTAATATGGGTTAAGAAAAAACAAAATTTAATGTTACCAGATCTTCGCGGATAATCAGATCTTCGCGGATAATCAGATCTTCGCGGATAATCCGCCCCGTGAATAACCCGCTCGAAGATAATAGAGAGTATACTGTAATAGTTTTCAAATCATCACATTGAAACTCATAGATCACATTACAACTAATTATAAATCCATGTATTGTAATTCTATAATTTAGGATTATACATCTAGGAAAATATTTTCTTAATACAAAGAAAATGAAAATTAAAATGAGAAATTTACCGTTGAAAAGATTCGTTCTTATAGTGTATTCAATTTTTTTGAAGCTCCAAAATCACTTCTTCACTAATGCTAAAATCTAACCCAAATGACTCATTGATTCATGTAACAGCACTCTCCCGAGACAAGCACAAGACGTAAGTACCGTCAATAAATCTCACCATTCTACTCCTATTCTTGACCATTAATATGTGCTGTCACTTTCACCCTCACATCCCTTTTTTATTGAGGAAACACCCAGGAGATTCTGGGAAACAACGAGGGTCTGCTTTTGTTCTCGGGAGTGTAGGGATAGTGACTTTAGGGAGCAAAGATGAGCTACAGTAGATAGTGGAGCGCAGTGGACTGCTTTCCCTGCTTACGAAAGGGCGCCTAACCAACTTCCTTTAGGAGGGCATGAGATAGCGTTTCTTTATAAGGGGGGATATAGAAAACCCAGGACATGTTAAAAAAAAAAGCAAACACATTGTGAAAATAGTAGAAAAGGGCGCCGTTCGGGAGGGCGCACCGGGAAATCTCCCGGTCAAGTCTATGGCCAGTCCGGGCCTGGTATTGCCAGCATATTGCATGTAATACAATGTGCTCAAATAATTTTTATGGAAGGAATGGGTTTTGCAGATTTCTCTTCAAAGTATTGGTACATTTTATCTTTTACAGCAATAAATAAAAATTTAACACTAAATGTATTTCTAAGGTTTATACTTATTACCAGTTCTTAGGTAAGAAAAACTAAAACAAAAACTTCTTCAATAAAAGCAAAACACCAAGGATACATAAAAATTAATTTTAATAAATAAATACAAGACAAAAATGAATAATTAGTTGTTATCTTTTATGTATTTTTTTCATGTTAGCAATGAATTTTTTTTTTTTTTTTTTTAAATTACTCTTAAATTATGAGTCTGGGTAAAAATTAGCAATTTTATGAATATATTTTCCCAGATGAACAAAAGGCTGGAAAACGCATTAAATAATTTCAGAAAAAAGGAAATGGCATGATAAAATACAAAATAATTTCAATTTCTGTTGCCTTTACCCCAACCTTTTTAAGATTAAAAAATAATAAATATTTACTTTTTCAGATGGCATTAACAGTATCCCATCAGGTCCTGTAAGATATATATCTCCCAAAGTTTCAGCATTAAGTCTAAACACTTTACATAGTTCTTCTTTAAATTCATTGAAGGTTAAAGAATCTAAGTATAACCCATGGAAAACTGCAAGGAAAAAATGTCAACCTTTCAAACTATAATTAAAAAATATAGGGAGAAGGTTAGAAAAGAAACATGAGAAATATAATTCGAGCAGCAAATGTGAATTAAAGTTTCTCTTTCAATAAAACTATCTTTTTTATACGACACAGAATCTAAATCATTCAATCTCATATAAAATGATTACTATAAGGCAATGTGTAAGAAAAATGGGAAAAAATATCTGCTTGCTGTTTAAGTCAATAATTCAAAGTTACTTTCAGATCAGAATCAATAACAAATGTTATGTCAGAAAAAATATGAGAAATCAAAAATTTGAAACACTAACAACTAAATTGCTGAAAGAACAAATTTTCTGTTAAAAAGAATGCTTATATATCTGCAAAAAAAAATTTATTTTATACGTTCGTGACAAGGCCATATAAAAACATATTATAACTGAAAAACAAAAAAGTAAATAAGAACTTAAGAGTAATCCAACATAAATAATTTTTATAAACAAAATATCATCTGCAGATAACTTACTAAGAAGATAAAAATTTGTCCTTCACCTTTTATTAATGCAAAATGCACAAAACGTACACATAGACGTACACCAAATATTTGAAATATGATAGTAAAAGTTTAATAAAAGTCACTGTAGATTTTTATGTTAAAAATATTAAGGACCAAATATGCAAAGACTGAGCATAAACTATCTCTCTCACACAATACACACACAGTTAAAGTAAGTTAGTTGTTGAAGCATGAACTAAAGCCTGTTTGAGGACACTACTGGTAAGAGAGTTTCCCTGATTGAATTTTTAAGTTAATATTCACATAACACTGATTGGAGGTGAGGATCACATTTTTAGATAATAAAACAAGTTGATTTTCTTGAGAGCTAAGTGTACACTTAATGGAAAGTGGTTACTTAATAAAGCATAAGGTAACATTAGTTTCAATGAGGGAAAATTCTGCACTATCAAAATATTAATCACTTGAAAGATAACATTTAATGGCGGGAGTCCTTTTAGAGAAAAAGCTGCATTACTTTAGCAATGATACAACCTTTTTTTTGGAGGGGGGGGGGGGTTATAAACAGTTTTTATGTGTGTATACATGTTTATAATTATTAAATTAGTACATAACATGTTGTTTCAACATCAAGCAGTGTAGTATTTTAAAAGCAATTTATGGTACATAACCTATGATATTATTAAAAATTTCTGAAAAACCTTCATGTTTTATATAAGAACAAAAATTGATATCTTTAAAGTCATTGTGGGCCGAACAAATTTTCTTCCTCTTGTGTTATAGATGTAATTCTTTTAAAATAACTATAATAATGATGATTTCGGTGAAAGAGTAGTTTCAATATTTAGCTTAATTTTTCAATTTTTTCCACAAATCATAACTTTTTAACGAATAATGACTAAACACTATATACTTTCACTGAATAATTCTCAGAAAACTATTAATAAGCCATCAATAAAAAACAGTCTAAAAGCAAATAGCAATGAAAATGATAACCATGGATGACTTTCTGTAATTATATTTATTCAATAATTGATGATTAATTAAAAAATGAGTTCCTTGTAGCCAATACCGAGTCGTGGATTATTTAAATGGAGGTTAACAAATAAATAAATTAAATTAAATTAAAGAAAAATAAAATTAAGTAAGTAGATAAGACATGACTTACATGTTAAAATAAGTCAAGTTTTTTCATAGGTATATTGTAAAATTATTTTCCTATAACAGATTGAACCATAATATTGCTTAAAAAACTTGTATGTCCCACAGAATATAAAACATTTAAGTTAAAAGTTTGGTATATTAGATCTATTTGCCTTTTTATTTATTATTTATTTATTTATTTACTTGTTAAGGATACAAAAGAAGCATTTTACTCATACTCTGTATTCGCTACTGTCTCCATAAGCAGACTTTTAAAATTTAATCTAATCATCTTTTATTTAATTCATTAGTAAATAAATTTCTTCATTATTTAATTGGCTTAATGTGTTCATGCATGCAAATAAAGTAGCAGCCATTGCTTGCAGTCCCAGTACACACACACAATTATTATTTGCACATTGAATGTTAACTTTTATTTAATAGTTCCAGACTAAAGTCAACAATTCAAATTGTTCAGCACCAGAAATATATCACATAAGAGAAACACACGTTTTTAACATTAAATTTCAATTTCTTTTGTTTGAAATAAATATCAGGCAGTAGGTAATTATGTAAACAATAGACGGCTAAGTTGAAATCTCAACTATTTTTATTAAAAAAAATTGTCCAGAATAACTTATCGCCAGTTTTGAGAAAACCGCTATAGATATCAATTGGACATTCAACACACGTGTGCAAAAAAGACATATTTTCATAAACATACAAAGTAATTGTAGAAATAAAAAAAACTCACTCAATCTATCTTTTGAAATGTACATCCTTTTAAGAGGTGGAGGATGCCTAAATTAATATAACATTAAGTGTAAAAAAATAAGATCATTATTTAAAATTAAAAAGCATTTTACATAAAACTCAAACAGAAACATTGAAAGTGAATTAAGCTGAAATAAAAATTAAATTAAGAGTTTAACACCCCAACGCAGGTTCTCTTTTAACAGCTTCCTTTCATTGTATTTAATGACTAGTAATAAGTACTGTACAAAATTGTTCATCCGCAGTAACTAAGACCAAAGAAAATCCAGGGAATCCAAAAATTCACAATCCAGACATGAGTAACAATTAAAATAAAAATCTTTACATACGTTACTGCTTATAACAAAAAAAAAAAATAAGAAAATTGCACAGAAATTTTTACAAGACATTAATAAATATAAAAATACTTTTTTTAGATAATCTCTTGCAAAGAATTGAACCACACTGTCTTCTGTTTCAAACACCTGTGGTATTTAAAATGAATATGGTCACGTAAACTATTTACCTTTAATAGTTCAAGTGTGTGCCAAATTGTTTGGCACAATCTATGCAGGAACCCCACATGTAATCAAAATAAATAACAAGTGCTTACAGCATTAAATGTTACATTCTTGCTATTACATTTTTTATTCATTTTTATGTGAGCATAAATTGCTTTGTAAAAAGTCGATAAATTGATCAGCAACATCTTGATAAATGAGTGCCTGATAAACAGAAGTCTATTATATTTTTAAAATGCAAAAAGAATATAACTTGAGAACGCAAATAAAGACAGTGGGTAGTTTATAACTAAAATTAATAATTAACACAAACCATACGGTCACCTTGCCTAGCGGTCAGATAAGTCTAACCTGGATAAAGAGGTCCCGGGTTCAAATGACGGTTGTGGAATGGACATACTTTCTTTCTCCAGTCCTTGTCCTTTCTTTGTGTGAATGTGTTGTTGTGCTTTGGTTTTTGCCTACCCTACAAACAGGTTCCTATGGCATGTGTGTCCTGTGGAAGTTGGACTTCACAGCAAATTATAGTACCATTGGAAAAGTGAAGCAGCGCATCCTGAATTGTCAGCCTAGCTGGCACAAGACAACTTCAACACAAGCCTTGATTAATTATTTTCACGGTCATTGTCTTCTAGCTTTATCCAACAACTTTTAATTTAGACTCATTATCAGGATGACAAAAGTTTTAATAATGTAACATTTGTCTTTATATATTTTCAATCAGTATTATTGAAGGATAAGCATGCCACACAGATATCCACTGATTTTTTTTTTTTTTGAACACAAAATATTTATTTCTAAATATTTGAAATAAAATTAAAATATCAATGTTCATAAAAATTTTTCAAAAATTAGCAACTTAGATTAAGTTACAGAGATTTAGCATAGAAAAACAAAATGTATTGTATGATACATTTTAATACAAACAAATGATAGTTCTTTTCATAAAAAACAAACTTACCTTTTTCTTATACTGTTATATAGCCTAATACCATCAACACTGCCACATATTTCAATCATATCTTCTCTATTCAAACATAGGAGATCTTTACCTAAAATTGAGAATAAATCAGAAGGAACTATGACTTTTTCTAAAGCAAATATCAAACAGTTTATAAATGTGATACTTTAGTAGCCTTAATTTATGAAGCTGGTATCAAGGAAACAAGTTCAATGAAGTAAAAGGCTAAGAGAAGTATACAAATGTTATTCAAAATCACAATGCAAATTTGTACATTATGAAGTTTTTTTAATAAAATTTACAAATAAAATTGAGCTTGAATAGTTGAAGTTTCTAATTTTTTAATTAATAATTGAAAATATGCATGTAATAAAAACAAATAATTGGAATAATTCAAACCAAAACGTTTTTTTTTCCCTTCTCATTCTAAAAGAGAAGGGGAGGAGAGATTTTGGGAGCACAAAATTCTACAATTTTTTTCCCGACTAAATAAGTTGTACCTTATCAATTCAAAATATGTTGATCACATTTCTTTCAAACTAAAACAAATCAAACAATACTTAACGTTAACTGCTTCATTCTAAGTTTTGATGCAGATTTTACTAAAGTGTTACTTTATTTACCCTTTTAATATACCTGTTGAGTAATGTTTTTAACAATAAAAAACAAGACTGTCATTTAGGGGCCCCCTCCTGGCTTTGTGAAAGCAATGTATTTACATTTTAGTGGATGTGGTTTTTGTTATTTTTCGATGAAATTGCATTGTGTTTGCAACCTTTGCCCCCCCCCCTCCCTGCAAAAGCTTGAAATGACGTGCCTGTTAAAAAAGTCAAATCTTCATTAAAATCTCACACACACAAAATTATCTTTGGCGCAGAAACATTTTACAAAACGTTACTAACACTTAAGGAATAAAAACTTTAGATTCAACTTACTTATTAGGTAAAAAGTAAGATATGTGTATAAAACAAAGTTAATCTAAGTTTTGTCTTCTTTAACATTTGTTAAATTTTTAGTAACCAGTTCAAATACATTCATCAACTAATGTTTCATTCCTTTTTTAAAGTAACGTAAAGTAGGGTTACTTGGACCCACAAGGAGGTTACTTGAGCCCACAGTAAAATGATAAAATCTGGGTTTGGTACTAGCATTAGAGACTGCAGAGTGCTTCTACCTAGAGGAGAAACGAGGAACTACGTGCAAGTCTTCAACTAATAAGTACCAAACCTAGATTTTATCATTTTACTGTAATGGGCTCAAGTAACCCCTTAGGGTCCAAGTAACCCGGCTTTACGGTATACATTATTGATGAATGCTATTTTTCAAATCTAGCTTGAAAAACATTTTTTGCTGAAACATTAATTTCAACTTTAATTTTTTAAAAGTCGATCTTTGCTTTCAAATTAAAACCTAAAACTGATTAAAGATTAGCTTTAGTAACTAATTTTCACATTGTCTGTTTTTTATTTTTTTTATTTATTTTTTTTTTAAAGTTCAATTCTTTGATGGCAGGAAATTTTTCTCTTCGAATCATAATATTTCCCAAGACAGCCATACAACCAAGCTCATTCGGCCCACATAAACTTTATAATATTTATTTATCAACCATTTGCTCTGAAATGTTCAAAAGTTAAATACCTGAGTACAGCGCAAATGTAGGAGCAAGTTTTGAAAATTTATTTTTCACAAGCCAAACTTGGGCTTCCGCTGGTGAGGTGTCAGCAGTAATGTAAAATTCAGAGCTATGAGTAGCAGAAGGCACACCATTGTCATCCTGAATGAAGAAAAGGACACAAAATTCATTTTAATAATATACAGGGGTTGGACAAAAATATGGAAACACCTTTAAAAAGACATGTTTCCTTGTCTAATATGGTGTAGAAACCCGTTGGCATTCAAAACAGCTTGCAGTCTTCTCAGAATGGATAAATACAGTTCCTGTACGTCTGCCAAGGGAATATTGTACCATTTTTCATGTAAAACGGTGGCAAGTTCAGAAAACGATGTTTTCCGTGAATAACGAGAACGCACTTTTCGCACCAATGTAGACCACAAAGGATGGACAATATTCAGGTCTGGAGACTGTGGTGGCCAGGGCAGAGCATTTTTTAAGGATTTTTCACTGGGCGACACAGGGTGATTTTCTGTCATTAAATGTGTCTGGGGGGGGGGGGGAGAAAAAACCCAAAATAGATATAAAATTTTGCCAAAAAACCATTTATTTTTAATATTTTAAATAATATTTCAAAAAAAGAAAAATTGGAAAATTTTACCCAATATTTTAAAAATTATATTTAATGGTGTTTTTAATGTGAAGGTGTCACCTCACCTCTTTCTGTTTACCAACATCAATGAGCAGACAGAAGGAACAGGTTTTGTTGGAGGCTGTAGGAGAAGCGGTGGAGGCTTTTAGGAAGGGGAAAAAAAGAGAACGAAAACTAGGAGTGACCAAATGTTGGATTTTACAATGTCGCCCAGTGACTCTGTTTTGCATTTTCTGGGCGACAAATTTTCCTCACTAGGCGACATTAGTGTCGCCTAGTCCCTATGTTAAAAAATGCTCAGGGCCAGGGGAGAGGTTATAAATCATCGTCGTGCTCAGAAAACCAGTCCTGGACAATTTAAGCTGCATGAACAGTAGTGCTGTCATTTTGGAAGACACAATCACCTTTGGGAAATAAAATTTGAACCATGGGATGGACTTGATCGGCCAAAATGTTCACATAAGTCTTGGCAGTCATGTGCCCTGACAGAGTTATCATGGGGCCAGAAGAGAATTACGATATGGCTGCCCAAACCATCACAGAAGCCCTGCCATATTTCACTCTTGGCAATAAGGAGTTTGTATTATAGACTTGAGATGGAGTTCTCTAGACGTAAACTCTGCCAAAAATGAGAAACAATGTGCAAGAAGACTCATCAGACCATATTACCTTCTTCCACTACGCTATAGTCCAGGATTCATGACTTAAACACCATTTTTTTCTGTTTCGGGCATTAGCACCCTTGATGAATTAATTTTCAATAGCAGCAAAGCCAGCAATTCCCTCTTTATGAAGCTCTCTTCTAATTGTTTTGGTACTCACAGGGTTTGATAATATGACATTCATTTCAGGAGTAACTTTTGCAGCTGTGGTCTTCTTCTTTTTTGTCACAACTGTCCTCAATAGTTGTCTGTCACCATCACTAAGCACACAGTTTCGTCTGCGCTGTGATTTAGCATATGATGTTTTTCTGCATTTCAAATATGTGGAATAAATCTTCGATACAGTACCTCTTGAAACACTAAACACTTCGGCTACTTTGCTTGCGGAAGCACCTACCATACATGCTCCACCAATTTACCCACTTTTCGAAGTCTGTTAGCTCTGACATAATGCAATGTCAAGCTCACATAACAGTGCTCCGACAACGACTGAACTGTTCAGCATATTTACGAAGTTGAATAAGTAGCGTCAGTAGACGAAAACGCTAGTGCCACTTACATATTTCATTGAAATCAATCATTTTTTTCAAACATGCATTTCACTAGGTGTTTCCATATTTTTGTCCAACCCCTGTATGTTTCATACTTATAACTCTATTAAATAAAACATGACTTAAAAAGAAACTCTTGGCCTGATAGATGCTAAAAACTGACTTTTTTGTGTAAGTTTCAACCCTAGAAATGTTTTAAAAAAGTCACATGTTATTAGCTTCGCTTTAAAACAACTAAAAGTGTTCATATGACTATTAACTAAAGCTGAATCAATGCAACTTATATACTTCATTAGAACTTTCAATTTAAATAGTATATACCTACTGCTAATTGTTAGACAGTTTTTGATTTTAAGAGTTCAATACACACAATCATTTTAATTGAATATAATTTTCTTCTCTACTTTAATATAAGGACAATATGTTATGTTGTTATAATTTTCAAAAAAAATATTCACAAAATACGTATGAAGAATACATGAAAAAGTTTTCATTTTATTTTTAGAAGCTTAAAAAAAGCTTCTACAAATAAAATGAAGGAGAAGAAATATAGAACCTTACAGCATATAGATTTTCTTTAGCATCAGGTGCTTGAAGAGGACTTGAAGTCAATGATGGAGTAGATGTTGTACTATAAAGTAAAACAAATCAAAAACCATTGCTGAAATATCACAAAACACAGAAAATAATTAGCGATAACATGTGAAGTACAACACTGAGAGTAAATATATAAGCATTTAAATGAAAAACTAACATTTTGAATGATATTTATATGCACATTATACAACGCATAATTTATTTTGGAAGCATTCTTTTCATCAATTTTTTCCCTTCAATAATTTTTAATTAGTTCAAAAACAATTTTTAGCAGAACGTTCTAGCTTTTTCTTGATTTGCATTTGTTAGGGTTTTTTCCTCAACAAATCTACTTCTTTTTTTTGAGACAAACGACAAAATTAAGGATTGTTTGAAAAGCTACTTTATATGAAATAATTTACCACCCCCTAAGCTAGGGCAATGCAGGATTGAAGCAAATTCACCCACAGCTTGATCATGACATCCTGAGATTGCAGTTTTGTCCTTATTCTGGACTCCTCGTCAGGAATAGCCAATAACCGAGCTGGAGGGAGACAACCTCTTATTGTAGTCAAGATAACCTTCAAACTGGTAGATAAAATTGATTCACCTCACCAGCGAGCATTCGCAAAACCATCGTATGGTTTAGCTCGAAAATTGAAGGCAAAAGCTGGGTAAGATGCAATAAGTTACCATCCATAAGCGAGGGAAAGCAGAACTGAAGCTAATTCACCCACAGCTCGGTCATAAAATCCTCAAACTGCAGTTCATCACTATATAACAGCCCTGCCTTTGGCAACTTTATGTGCCAAATCTAGAAACCATACAAGTCCGTCATTTTGGGGGTCGGGGGGGGGGGGTCAATTGCTCCCCCCGGGCTTTGAGTAATCAATGTATTTTCATATAAGTGGGCGTGATTTTTGATGTTTTCTTATGAAATTGTATTGTGTTTAGACTCTTTGCCCGCCCCCCCCCCCTTCCGGAAAAACTTGAATGACGGCCCTGCCACCATAGGTGACTATTATATACATAAATATACTGTAAAATGTATAAAACTTTAACAATTAAATACTGTTAGTCGTATTTCATCGTAAAATGTTTTTAAAAACAAAAGTACTTTTGGGTAAACTTTGCCATAAATGAATTGCAAAAACAAAATGAAAAATAAATAAATAAATAAATACAAACACTTCTGTTGTAGATACTGTCGGTGACTCAGGCTTCACATCAATGCTGCCATTGAACGACTGTGGAGAGACACTCTCAGGAAAGTCTTGGAATGATATGTTTTCAACTTTGACGGTACTCTACAAAATGCCACAGTAAAGTTATAAAGCATGCTTGAAATGTTTTGCTTTGAACTGAGTATTGAACATTAAAAATAAAATTCCAAAAAAAAAAAAAAAAAAACAATACAATAAAACTTCACGCACAATTTATGCATTAAATGCAAATGAACTGAAATGAAGTTTTATAAATAGCATGATAAGAACTACTTACAGGTGTAAATACAGTACACTGATAAGATGGTTGCAAATCTCGCTGAGGAAGAAAAAGGAATTTTGTAGATTAATACATATGTATATGAAAGGCATGAATATTTAAATACAGATGAACCTTGTTAAAATGAACTACAAAGGATCTCTAAAATTAGTTTGACTTTTCCATAAAAAAATAAGCAAACAATAGAACAGGGATCAAAAATGTAGTTTGTCTTAATAGTTGTTTAACAGTAAAGAAAGTATACTTTCTGTACACATCCTTTTTCCAGCTGAAGTCCTACAGCTTTTTTCAGTGCATATATTTATATGATTAATAAGCACCACATTCAACACTAGAATGGCCTGTCTGGTATATTTTGACCGCATAAATTTTAAAATATATTCTAATAAAGCAGTGAGTAATTGCCCCTAAGCAAGGGCTAAGGCAGGAACATGCAATACACCGCCAACTCGGCTATTTCGATCCATGGACTGCGCGAAACTACAGTCCATGAATCGAAATAGCTGAGTTGGCGGTTCTTTGCATATGTTCTAGTTGGCGGTGTATTGCATATGTTCTAATAGTTTGGTTTTAATTTATCTGTTTGATCTGTTTTGGCTTTGTCTAAATACAGTTGTCTAAATACTTTTAAACCCAACACT
>JAXGGA010024117.1:0-12537 GCA_038373865.1 Uloborus plumipes
GACATTTCTATCTACAGTCCTGCAACGAAAAGATACTGGGCTCTATGGAAATCTCTCCAGTTGCGAAATGGCGTCCTGTATCGGAAATGGGAATCTGACGATGGTAAAGCATTCAAATGGCAGTTACTCCTTCCCAGATCAAGAATTCCAGACGTTCTAAAGGAATTGCACAGTAGTCCGACTGGAGGACACTTTGGTATCCTGAAAACCCTCCACAAGGTTCGAGAGCGCTTCTTCTGGAGCAAGGCGAAGAATGACGTGGAGAAGTGGTGTCATTCTTGTGACGCCTGTGCTGCCCGTAAAGGACCGAAGAGAAGAAGCCGCGGGAAGCTACATCTTTACAATGTAGGAGCTCCTTTCGAACGAATCGGGATCGACATTCTTGGTCCTCTACCGAAAACTACTGATGGGAACAAATACATCCTTGTTGCCATTGACTATTTCACTAAATGGCCCGAAGCATATTCCATTCCGGATCAAGAAGCTACCACTGTAGCAGAGACTCTAGTCCAGCATTGGATCTCGAGATATGGGACACCTTTGCAGATCCATTCTGACCAGGGAAGGAACTTCATCTCTGCTGTGTTTAAGGGCCTATGTAAAATCCTCAAAATTGAGAAAACTCGAACGACACCACTACACCCACAATCGGACGGCATGGTGGAGAGATTCAACAGGATAATCCTTAATAATCTCTCGCTTATGGTCTCCAAAAATCAACAGGATTGGGACAAGAAACTGCCTCAGTTCCTGCTGGCCTATCGCAGTGCTGTCCACGAGATCACCGGATATTCCCCATCACAGATGCTCTTCGGCCGAGAGCTTCGGCTACCTTGTGATCTCGTCTTCGGTCTCCCTCCAGATGCGCCTTCATCGCCTGAGGAATACGTCCAGGATCTCCAGGCCCGGTTGGAGGACGTTCATCACTTCGCACGGGAGCGAATCAATATCGCGACGGAGAAGATGAAGACCCGATACGACACAAGGTCCACTGGTCATGACTTTCAAGAAGGTGACAAGGTGTGGCTATGGAATCCCATCCGACGTAAAGGTCTGTCACCCAAATTGCAGTCGCATTGGGATGGACCCTACACAGTCCTTCACCGGCTGAACGACGTCGTAGTGAGGATCCAGAAGTCATCACATTCAAAACCCAGAGTTGTCCATTATGATCGGCTAGCCCCATACTATGGCCATAGTTCGTAAAGTAAATCTAAAGCTACCATGGTAATTTGTTTGTAAATTTTGTATATAACTTTTGCCTTTAATTGTCTGTAATATTACTTCATCAATGTTATTATTTCTTTCATGTTCTCATTGTTATTGTTTATCATGTTTATGATTGGTCATCATGTAATGTGTGCACCTGTAAATTTTCCCTTGCTTCCTTTCTGGGGATTGTACTGCCCGGGACGTGCAGTCCTTGGGAAGGGGGCAATGTTACAAATCTTGTAAATAGTTGTTGTTTTTACTGCCTTGCATCATTTTCATTAGTTTTGGTTTTATCTGACGTCATGTTGCAAAAGTATCTGAAGATATCACCTTTATCACTAGTATACCGGCCCTGTAACACTTTGTAGTTTTTACACTTGCCCTAACTTTAATAAGCGTGAAGACTTCGCGTGGTTTTTTTTCTTATCGCTAGAATTTGTGAATGGATTACGTAATGAAACAAAATATTCCAGGTTTTTCTCGAATAGTGTGGACATTTCTTTCCGTGTATAAATAGCTGGCCTTGAACACAAGTCAGTCAGTTTTTCTCAGATGGGTTTTCTGAGATGCTCGTTTTCGTTCGCTTGGGCGGATGGTTGTTTTGCTTTTGTAATTGCTTAATTACTGTTCACGTTAGATACGTGGTGCTGAGTTACTGTTGAGAGTACAGTGTACTGTTTGTTGCCTAATTGCTGATGTTTAGCAATTGTTTTCTGCTCTTATTGTAAATAGTGTAAATACTTGTAAATAAATTTATAGTTACTTCCTCAAGATTGGAATGCTCATTTGAAGAAAGTTGAAGGTGCTACGGACTCGTTACAATATGTATAAGCTAGTCTTTCCATATCTATAAACTAATCTTAAGATGTATTTTGATGTTATCTAAATTCAATGTACTCAAAAAACCTAAATGTATTCCAAAAGTATAGGTGGGGCTGAATGGGCCACTATGTCATGGTAATGAATGGGCCACCTAAATATTGTTTTTCTTCCTTTTCTTTGGATTTTCACATTAATATGAAACACAACTGACTGTCATAGATAGATTAAGATTACTGTCGTCAAAATAGGCTTGTAGCAACTTCTAAATATAATTTGCAGATCTATATTATATTCCTATAGTACAATAGACCTCTGGTCGCAGTGCGTGGCTTGAAAAAGCCCCCCTCTCTCCTTCAGATTATATTCCTCACAGTACAATTTCATTTTCTTTCTTGGTAACTTAAGTTAGATATTTCGTATTCTCAAAGTCTAGTAAATTTAAAAAAAAAATTTTGAATTTTGACAAGTTTGAAAATGAAGATGAAGTTTTTGAAAATGATTTTTAATATTATTTTTTAAATATATAAATTTTGTTAAATCATAGTGTGTATTATGAGCTAATATTTAGAAAAGTGCCAATTTGAGTCCCAAGTGAATTTCCACTAGTATTTCAATAACTAGTTAAAAAAATAATTTTCCACAGAAAGAAGACAAGGTTCTGCTTTCATTTCATCTAATAACATCAGGAAAAAAAATTTTTTTCTTCAGAAAATATTGTTTTTATACATCAAAAATCAGATCTGTAACGTGTCCCCCGTAGCAAAGCTTAGCATGCAAACAGGTCATGCGCACTTTCTAACTTCCCAAAAAAACGCACTTGCACGAAAAACGATTCTATTTTTACCCCTTTGTTAATATTTTACTTCATTTTTGTTTTAATCGATTTCTGATTTTCTAGCCGATGCGAAATAAGCGTGTCCCAAGTTCCGCCGTCAGAGTGGTAACAATAACTTTCGATCTATGTTTAGGCTCCCAAAATCATTTCCTGCACCTATACCACGTGATACTGAGTACCTGGCGGGATGTTTTATCGAATCGTAATTAAAAATTTGCATTTCTGCATCTAAAATTGTATGTAAGATTTTTTAAAGTGATTTTATAAAATGTGTGTCATTTGAATCATCAGATCGGTAACACGCTCTAAAATGCGCAGTTTTTATTATTTTAAAAATTATTTTATATACAAGTATAGTCCTTTATTACAAGTGAAAAAACCACGTGTTTGATTTTGGTTTAGTGCGATCGACTCGGAAATAAAAAAAAAACTTTGTCAGTTTGTCAGATCGGTAACAGTCAGAGCGGTAACATTGAAAAACAGCGAATATGTTACAGAACTAACTCACACGTTTAAGAATTATAAAAAGCAAAAATCATAGGTTTCAGCCATATATTGAATATTTTTGTTCTTAAAAAACGAAAAGCAATGAGTTTTTAGTACAATTGCTTATTTGTGGTTTGTATGACCTTACAATAGAAGTTAGTAAAATAAGAAAAAGTGACACTGCAGAAATTAAGTTAATTAATTATTATTATTTTATTTATTTTTTTATTTATTTTTTGGTGCTTCAATTTCTCATAACTTCGCTAAATAACTAGATAATAACTAGCATGCTAAATTTGAATTTCTGATCAAGAAATTAAATTTCCTGCAACTAATTAAAGAAAAGCTAGCAGCAGAGTTGTGTGTTGAAAAAGCTAAAGTTGTGTGTTGTTTCAAAACAAAACAAATGTTTTATTAGCTTGGATTTCGGAATCTCATAATTTATTTTATCTAAAAACCTTATCGCTCATTTTTATTTCCAAGAAATGCTTTTTTATAATGAAATTTGACTTTTTAGCCTAATATATATATTTTAATATAATTATCTTAATCCTGTGTTAAAAATGCAAGGAAATGATATCATATTTAGAGATGTTAACGAATACTGAAAGCATAAACTCAAATATGTAACTCATATTAACATCAGATCTGTAACATTCATCAGATCTGTAACGGCTTAAAAGTGAGTAATCTAAGGAGGGGGTAAATAACTTCCTTGACCTCCCCCCTTTTATTTTCTTGCATTTAGACCCAATTTAGACTTAAAATCCAATATTAGTTTTTTTCTGAAAAAAAAATTTTTTTTCAGAAAACTGCAACTTCAAATTGGCACTTTTCTAAATATTGGCTCTTATCTGTTATTTTTTTTATATATATTTGATGTTATTTATTTCTTACAATCTCATTATTTAGTGATTTTTCTGCTACAAATGGTATGCATCAGTTTTATTTTAATTGCATCAATTTTGATGTTTATATAATTTTAAATCAGTATGATTTTGCATAATCATGTCAAGTGCCACATTTATTTTGTCATATTCAGCAAATAAAAGATTAAATCCACATGTTTTCATTGAATTCATTTAGTGGCCCACTCATTACCTTCGATGGCCCATTCAACCCCATAGGTGGGGTTGAATGGGCCAAATTTCAAAATTTTTATTTTCTATTGTAATTCATTATCGACAGGTGCTAATCCAACTTTTATGACTTTTTTAGATAGCCAGATAAGTAAAGTAACTAAAACACCAATTTAGAGTTAAAACAAAGTGTTAGAAAAAATTACAAAAATTCAGAACCAAAAAGTGGCCCATTCATTACCACTCTCCCCTATATGGTGAAGAATAGAAGAGCTAAAACTCATAAAAGGATATGAATGAAAGTTTCGTAATAGCTGCAGCATACTAGCTAAAAAATGTATAAATGATAGCTTTCAATATTTATTATTTATGTTTTTCAAAATATTTACTATTCTAATACAGTAGTTTTAAGATGTATAGCGTAGCGATAAGATTTAAGAAAATTGAATATTTTGAGAGATCCAGATTTTAAAGCGGCCTATAGTAAAAAAATAAAATAAATGAAAGATTAATTCTCAATTAAAAAAAATCCAGATCTTAAAATGTACAAAACATGACCATGTAAATGATCCAAAACTTTTTCTACGCATTATTATAGAAAATAAGAAAAATACACTTAAAATTGTCAAACGTGGCAAAGATAGCGCCTACCTAGTATTCTAAAATGATGAAAAGACGGACTGATTTGATACGAAATCATGCAGCATGAATTGGTTTATTGACGGCTACATTTAACAGCCGAGTTGAAAATTATGGCCTTTTTCTGCAGGAGATTTGAACCTCCGTGAAACACCCGAACCCCGATAGGAGCCTTCCTTGCTCAACTAGTAAGATTTTTTATTGTCAGCTGTGATATCTGGTGGGGGTTCGAATCGACTGCTGAAGTTAGACACCTGAACCACCGCACGCATATTAACTGCAATTCTTCAAACTAGGAAGTTTTGAGATCACATCCTCTTCCTTAGCTCAGAATGTGACAAAATTCTTCCGAGACTTGGTTTCGTTCTGCAATTGTGAATTTCTCAAACTCTCATACCAAGGAAAAACATGGTCACACATTTTCATTTTTGAAATCGTAACCAGAGTTCATTTAAAGCTTAATTGGTTTAGGAGGTTTAAAAAAATCGCAGTTCTAGCAACGATTATTAAAAAAAAGCTGAAAAGTTTTGCAGCATTTTGAACCGCAAAGTTTAAGATGCGATCTCAAAACGCTATAGTTTGATGAGTTTTTAAACCAAATGCTATATTGGGCATCGGTTGAAGCCATCTGATTGACCGGAGAAAGCTTCGATTGACAGTTTGTCTGACGGAGGTACAGCTCAGCTGCTGAAAATGGCCGTTGGAAGCAATTAAATGCTGATGCAAATACACCCACAGCTCGACAAGGACATCCTGAGACCGCGGTTTCGTCCTTATTTTGGACTAATCAGTCAGGAATAGCCAATAATCGAGATGAAGGCAGGTATCCTCTTGTTGTAGTCGAGATTGCCTTTTATGCAGTAACTCATTGCATAATGAAAAGCTGACTTACCAATTGTAGAAACAACAGTTCCCACGAAGTAAAAAGCTCCGGAATAGTCCCAGCGAGGCCTCTTATGGATGATGCCGGAAGCGGAAGCGTTGCCGTATTCCCAGAGCAACTCCTCCACGTCCGCCGGGTCCACAGTCCCATTGTACTTGTCCATGAACCGCCTGTGGACCAGCCAGTAGTGTTCCCGGTCCACGTCCTCGTTCTCGTGCTCGAGCCACTGGAAGACCCACGCGCCCGCGGCCATGTAGATCAGCATCACGATTCCCAGCAGCAGGAACCGGGTGTTGTCCTCGTGCAAGTGCAAGACACGGCAGCAACCCTTGGGCCTGGTCATAGAGCCAGGTCATGCGCTGCGCTCACCAAACGACAAGACAGCTCACGCGAATGCATCTGGTGGAGACATGTGTGGAAGACTCGGAATCACTTTGAGGGAGAATGGCAGTTTGGACTCTTCAATAAGTCGGTGGCACTGGAGATTCGATGCGATTGTTTCAGTCATCGACTCCAAACAATATCCAAAGGTAACGGTTTTCCAATCCCTCTACTCTTGCCAAATCAATTCTGTAAATTGTTCACGTCAGAGGTTGGAACTTTAATTTCTAAATGCTCAGTAATATTTACCCCAAACGCTCACAGTGACATCAAATTTTAGTTTACGTCAAAATGACTAAGTACTTTCCTTTTCCATCACTCAAAGCTGATATTTTCAAAATATTTGTCAAATATCTAGACAAGAAGCACGGTGCTTTCACCTCAATGGAATGTTAATTATTTTTGGCTCATCTTTACGTGGAATTACGTATACAAATTTATTTTGAAACAGTTACCGGCAAAAACCACAAGCAATATGCGTTAAAATTTCTTGAAACTTTGATCTTCTTTTAATAGCACATTGGATCAAAATGAAATCAGTTCTTAAAACAATTAATCTTTTCTCTGAATTTAATTTCCAAAAAGACTCAAACATAGGTTTATGAGTTAAAATAAAAGTGCGTTCTTAGTTTCACTTGCGCTCACAAAGAGTACAGTGTAAAGTCTCTATGCTTTTCGAATCCCAAATAAACTCTGGCAATGTTATCTTTGTCAAAATACCTTTCTTTCAATATTTTAAATTATCGACTAGTATAATTATGAACTTCATCAACAGTACTATATATAGTAAATGTTACTTTAGTTGCCTTTGAACTTATTTTGGTGGAAGTTATTTCCAGTCTACAACTAAAAACACGCAGTAAGCTTTCGATTAACTATATAATATGTAGTTCATAAATTGACTAAATCTTTGATACCATTTTTTTAAGTGGAACAATGTCAAAATTATTCAGAATGCAAAGTGAGGTAGCGAATTTAGCACTTAAATACTCAAAGAATTGTTTGACTATTTTTAATACAATAAACAGAGCGGGAAAATGAATCAGTTTTCAAACATTTTAAAATATTATGACTAGTGCTAAACTCTATAAGCTTTATTATATGCTTCAAGCACGAAGTTTTGAAAAATATTTGCTATGTAAGTTAATGATTTTGTATTTTGGAAAATGTGGACAGATTATTTGGTCCTGCTGTCTTACTTTCTAAATTCTATTTTACTACTAAGTAAAGAATAATTTAAAAATTTTCGCTTTTAGTTACATAACATTGTTTTTAGTATTTCAAACGATGAATCAACAATTATTTTTATTTTTAAAAATAATGCTGGTTGAACATTTCTAAACTATACATTAACATTAACATTTCATAATTTCTAGTAAATTCTAATTTTGCTAATTTTCCTTTAGTAAATATATATATATTTATATCTGACAGGCACTAATGTATGCTGTGGCACATATAAAGCTGAAATGATGAAAAAGTTAGCTGTTGAAAATACTGCTTATCTTAAATCAAGCCACTTAAAAAAGTTTTGCAGCTTAAAACGACATCAGTTACAATAAAAATAGGCAATGGCTATAAGCTCTGAACTACTTGCTAGAAGAATATTTTCGATGCTTAATATTTAATGAAAAAATTTATTCGGAATGAAGCTTTTTAAATATTGTATATCTGTAAAGAATGTATCAAATACAATGTTAATACATATTAAGGCTATTTTATTTAATGCACTTTTATTTAGTTGCAGAGAAACAGCAAGCTATAAAATAAATTATTTTCAAGAGCGTTGTTATAGCAGTAAATATATATATATGTATATATGTATGTATATTTCTTATTGTACAAATGTAATTATTATGATCCTAAAATATGCATTTTATAATAATCTAATAAAAATTTATTTTGCCTTCAAAACTATGAACAGTTACTTATACTCACATTATTTATACCAGTTTAAGTATACTTTACAAAAAAATTTTTCTATAGGCCACGCAGTTCCTATATCGATGTTTTAAACATTTTTATGTGTTCTCTCTAAGTAAAAATTATGCAACGTCATGAGAAAAAAAAACACAGATTCAAAATTGATTCTCTCAATCTTAAACAATGCAGTAATAAAGTTGTCCTTGGGTTCGTTGCAAAACACTTTGCTATTTAATATTGTTTAATGAGAAAAGGTAAATTTAGTGCAATGAGAATTTTAATTGTTAAACAGTTTCGCAAATAATGCGCGGCAATACTGGTAAGATGATAGTTATTTTTAAATTGCTAATTACCTCCCTCTTCCTTTTACTTTTCATTCAAAAAAAATTCCAGTCAGAAACGCATTTAAGAAAAAAATCCTTTAGAATGTTATTTATATCTTTTAGAATATTTCAGAATTTGCCAAATATGTTGAATTTAATTTCACACATGCAATGTACAATATGCTAAGAATAGCATTTATTTAAAAAATCGTTCCGATGTTTTGAAAAATTAATTAAAGCTCTAAAGTTTTATTTGCTTTCCCAAAAACAAAAATTAAACGATTTTTTTCATATGCACTTGCAAGAACAGAAAAAAAAAATAACTACTAATGAAAAGAAAAATTATCCACATTTCTAATGTAAAATAGGCAGTGTTTAATTTTTTAAAAAAAATTTTTACAAACGTATACGGAAATCGTCGGATTCTCAAAGGAAGAACTATTTAATTTTGCAAATCCATCGTTCTGAGGACTTTTGGCGTCTCTGGACTAATACTGGCGTCAAGCCAGTTTTTTACACAGTTTAGAAATTTGTGAACCATAAAGCTAAATATTTTTATGAAACTTTTGCTGTGTTCATATTTTCATTTTTCTTTTAGGGATTTGACAGATAATAGTAAACCTCTATGTATTTTTGAGAATAATTTTTCAAACAATATGCCTCTGGTATGGAGCTTTTAACTCTTTACAAAAATTTTAAAAATTTGAACTTTTTCTGGATCTGTTTTAATTATTTCACTATAGGTGCTATTTTCAATACTTATGAAATCATTTCATTTAGAGATTAAATTCCGAGAACACAATTAAATTCCGAGGTTTTTTTCACAATTCTTCAAAAATCATATTATTTTTTAAACTTCTAAGAGCAGGATTAAAACTAAATATATTAGATAAATTTAAGTACTACGACCTTCAAACTAAAACTAATTTTTCAGAGTGATTAATGTAATTGATCATTTTTATACCTTATGAGTACTCATCAAAGATACATAATATTACGTAATACTTATAAAAAAGCATAATACATTGATCGTATTGAACAGATGTATTGAGATTTCAAATATTTTCAATCCTACTCTTTATGGTATGTTCTATTAGACGTAAAGTTACACAAATTGCTAATTAAGTGTTGGAGAGTGCTTCACATTCGACTCGAAAATCTTTACTTATCTCTCGTTATTTCTGTACTACTGATAAAAAACAAAACCAAGAGATTACCCACGTTCAAATCAGAACACTTCTAAACTTATCGGTCTGAACAAAAACGATTCCAACTCATATTTCTCTTGAAAACGACATTCCTAAATGGAGCATGAAAACACAGATCAGAAGTATTGTACTCCCGAATTTCACTCCGGATTTTTCAAACTTTCACCAATTCATCACTTGCGTCACATTTCGTCAGCGGTCAGCGAGCGTTTCGTGGGGCCAGTCTCGTCTGTTTCCATTCCTCCTAGGAGGGCCTTTGCAGCACGTGCGGATGTTGTTTGGTCTCGGTCGTCATAGCAACGGGATGGATGCTGCATCCGACGCAGTTGCTCTCGGAACTCCTAATGCGGCCATCCCGAGTTTAGTCATTGATGTCTCGTAGCCTCCAGAGACACCTGGCGCCTTATTTACATAGAAACGAAACCATTTTGATACAGAAGGGGAAAATATCCTTTCCTGGAACTAAACACATTGCTAAAATAAATGCTGATCTGCGTTCATTCGCTTGATTGCGATATCTACACTGCAAAAAATGAACTGTTGTTTTTGCAGTATAATACTGGCAGCCAAAGTTTAAAATTATAGCCAATTTAAAATTGTAAAATGCACAGTTGTAAAACTGGCAATTTAAGTTTCTTACTGTAAAGTTAGAAATTTTAGTTTACTGCCGTAAAATTTAGCTGTATTATACAGTAAAAACAACAGTATAATACTGGCAGCAGAGATTCCAGTTTAAAACTGTAAAATACACTGTAATAAACTAAAATTGGCAATTTTACAGTTTATCATTGCAAAATTAGCAATTTTACTCTGTAGTACTGTAAAGTAGAAATTTTAGTTTATTACTGTAAAATTAGCATTTTTTACTGTTTATTACCATAAAATTACAGTTCCAGTTTAAAACCGTAAAATGCACTGTAATAAACTGTGAAATTAGTAATTTTGCTGTTTTTCACTGTAAAATTAGCAATTTTACAGTTTAGTACTGTAAAAGTAGAAATTTTACAGTTTATTACTGGAGGTTTTGGCAATTTTTACAGTTATTACCACAAAATTAGCTGTATTATACTGTAAAAACAACATGCATTTTTTACAGTGAACAAATGCAAATAATTTTGATAATTTAATCCAGAAAAAAAAATATATATGGAGTAGACCGGCCAGTAACTGAACACTTAGGTGCAATTTCATTTTCGAAAATTCACAGCGTCGTTAAAAGCTGTTTCACATGACAGTAATATACTTTAGGTGACGCATGATAAATTTTAAATTGCATTTAGAGGGTTCTGCATCAGGTTTTTTTCGGGACTTGAAATTTAAAAAAGTGTCCCAACCTAGTGAATGAACTGCCCAAGCAGTTGTGAAATACTGAATTTTGTACTTCTTTTCTTTCTAGAAATGCGTAGAAGGAGGTTACTACTGTCAATAAAAAATCTGGTATGGACCCCACACTACTTCCTTTTACGTGTAAATTTCTTAGTAGTTGCCTTTAAGTGTTAAAAAAGTGCTTGGAGTGAGCAAGGTAACAATTCAAATATTTACTCCCCTAATCTGCCACGAAATAATGCAAAAAATATTTTACAATGGTTAATTTTCTAAATATTGCTGATTTTAATATCATTCAGGGAATTTTCGCAAAATATCGCCAATAGCGCCAAATTGAACCCAAATTCAAAAAATAATTTTTTCGCCAAATTTGTCGCCAACTGGGCGATATGTCACCAAGTTGGCGTCAAACATTTGGCGACCAAAAACTTGGCGACGTATCGCCAAGTGGTCACGCCAATTCATATCACTTGAGTCTGCATTGAAATTAACACTGATTTACCCCAAAAAAGGGGTAAAACACCCCCTTGGGAACATTCGAATGCAACCACAAGGGGAGGTGCACAACTGGACCATCCTCAGAGCCTACATACCAAGCTAGAAGTTTCTAAAGCATATAGTTTTTGAGTTATGCGAGACACATACGCACATACATCCGCACACACGTACATACAGACGTCACGAGAAAACTCGTCGTAATTAACTCGGGGGTGGTTGAAAAGGATTTTTCGGCTGCTTATATGTTGGTAGGTACATATGCACGTGCTGACAGGTCAAAAAAACTACTGAACATTCATTCGAGGGTGAGCAAAATCAAAATTTAGACTCAAATTTGAGTGATTTTTTTTTTTTTTTTTTTTTTTTCGCGATCACAATACTTCCTTTACTACGTAAAAAGAAGTAAAAAATGTTATGAAACCTTATTTTTTTTTAATCAAAAATACGACGCGTTGATTCACTGGTGAGTCTACATTACCTTGCTATAAAACTACGAATTATTTTTCCACATTAGCAAACATACAGGACATACTTAAATGATTATATGTCATAACTGATGGGATTTTTATTTTTTAATGCAGAGTATTTTTTAAGAAAGTCATTTTAAAAAGAAAGGATTTATGTATTTCAAAGGAAACTTACTTTTAGCAAAATTTCTCTCTTTTCCTTCATTTTTAAAACTTATTTTGCTATAGTAATTGTGAAAACAAAAAATAACTAAATATCATCGAATTTTTGGGTGCCCCGTTTTGAAAAGATCGATAAGTTATTTTTTAAAAACTGACTTGGTTTCTTTTTATGGCTATTATTGTTATATATATATTTTTTAAATAGATTTTCAAATTCTATAAAGCACAAGAAGCGTTAAAAATTATCATGTATCACAATTGAATGTTTTTTTAAATAGAATTCCGTGGCTAAC
>JAXGGA010024118.1:0-12537 GCA_038373865.1 Uloborus plumipes
GTTACATATAAAAAAATCTGGTATGGACCCCACACTACTTCCTTTTACGTGTAAATTTCTTAGTAGTTACCTTAAGTGTTAAAAAAAGTGCTTGGAGTGAGCAAGGTAACAATTCAAATATTTACTCCCCTAATCTACCACGAAACAATGCAAAAAATATTTTACAATGGTTATTTTTCTAAATATTGCTGATTTTAATATCATTTAGTGAATTTTTTGCAAAATATCGCAAATAGCGCCAAATTGAACCCAAATTCAAAAAATAATTTTTTCGCCAAATTTGTCGCCAACTTGGCAATATGTCGCCAAGTTGGCGTCAAACACTTGGCGACCAAAAGCTTGGCGACATGTCGCCAAGTGGTGGCGCCAATTCATATCACTTGAGTCTGTATTGAAATCAACATTGATTTACCCCCAAAAAGGGGTAAAAGACCCCTTTGGGAACATTCGAATGCAATCACAAGGGGAGGTGCACAACTAGACCCCCCTCAGAGCCTACATACCAAGCTAGAAGTGTCTACGGCATATAGTTTTTGAGTTATGCGAGCCACATACGCACATACATCCGCACATACACCCGCACATACATCCGCACATACGTACATACAGACGTCACGAGAAAACTCGCCGTAATTTACTCGGGGGTGGTCGAAATTGATTTTTCGGCTGTTTGTATGTTAGGTACGTATGCACGTGCTGACAGGTCGAAAAAACTACGCGACATTCATTCAGGAGTGAGCAAAGTCAAAATTTAGACCGAAATTTGAGTGAAATTTTTTTCGTGATCACAATACTTCCTTTACTACGTAAAAGGAAGTAAAAATGAACACTCTGTACAATGGTAAGCAATGGGTACAGCTAAACAGATTAAATTTTGCACATTAAACAATAGATGTCAATAGAGCAATTTCTTACGCACACTAATGACAAAACCAGAAAACAAAAAAGCTGCAACAATAAAATTTTGAACTTCAATTACTCGCGATTTCTGTTTTTTCACACAACCCCTTCATCTCCCAAGCCCTTCAATTATCCATGCAAAAAATGGTAATCTATGGGGGTGGGGGGGGGGGCTCGGTGTCCTAGAGATAGCTTTCTCTTCGTAAGCAAGAGCTTGCGGGTTCGAGTCCCGCCTTGCTCATGGATGTTATTTCAACCTCTCTGTGCCGCAAATAGTTCCTGTGCTTGTCAGGGGGCAAGGTGCATAGTGCGCAGTTCATGTATGTTGAAACTCATGGCTTCTGTAAAAAAAGAAAAAAGGTAATATCTGTACCTCAAAACCAGAATGACGTAAGTCCATGAATGGCGATTTTCGCTTTATTGCTTCCTTGTAAGTATAATCTTATTCCGCATCTACCCATGAGAACATTATTCAAAAAACATTCCTTCACAATTATTTAGCAGCATTAAAAGAGCACGAGTCCCATCTTTTGTATGTATTCGACAATCGTTTTCGCCTCTGCTGAAATGTTACGAAAATGGACTTAAGTTAATCTGATTATGAGGTACAGATATGTAGTTGAGAAATGATTCAAAACGGTGTGAGGGGGTGTTTACAAATGCCTAAAATAATTGTGTATGTCAATAAAAAATCTCGCATTAATACATTTGTCGCGAAATTCCGACTCACGAGAAGAGTCTTGGAACGCATCCCTCGCTTAAGTCGCGGATCTACTGTACTATTTTATCTATGAATGCACCTTCAGCCACTTTTTAAACATTGATAAAAAACCGCTGTAAATTTGTATTTAAAAGATAATATACCAAAATTTTAATTTGTTTGCTGTTAGGGCCCTGCTCCACATTGACGTAAAGTAGAAAAATAAAGCAGAATCGTGAAATAGATTACATAGTGTTCCTATGGAAAATACCATGATTTTTGGATGCTGCCTACGGTTTCGGTCGCGTTTTCCGCTGACGTGGAGCAGGGCCCTTAGAGTGGAATATATCACAGATATTTAATAGATGATGAGAAATACATTATCAAGCCTGATTTATGTGTATTTCTCTGATGTTAGTAGAAAAAATATCTTTAATTATATTAATTTACTTTTATTTAAAGATAAAGTATTGCTATGATTAATGTACATGGAAATAATATCTGTTCAGTAGAATTTGCAAATGAAACTTAATGACCATAACTGACGGCATCAAATTTGCAATATAATAAGTAATATTTAAGTAGAAATCATTTAATACACATTCATGGATGTTATTCTAGAGGGCCACTATCAAAATAATAAAAAGAATAATAAAAAAAAGTAGTAATAATAATAATTGTAACGATAATAATAATGATGATGTTAGTAATAATAAATAAAAATACGAATTTACATAAATATATAACCAAGAGACTTTTTCGGGTATTCAGGGGTACCCATCCCCTCCAAGCTCAATGGCGCAAATTCCCCCCCCCCCCAAAAAAAAAATGTTTCCTCAACCCTATTGTGCTTTTTATTTTTATTTCACTTTTTTTACATCATTTATTTATTTTTTTAAATGTTATTTATTTTTTAAATATAATTACTTTTTTAAAAATATTTTTTATTTTTTAAATATTTTTATTTTTTTTTAAATTATAACTATGTTTTTATATATTATTAAATTTTTAAATGTACTAATTATGCGCAGAATAGAATCGTTTTTTTCCCTTTCAGACATTCCAAGCACACACATACCTAAAATAAATTAAAAAAAAATAATTTTCACGAATAATTTAAATTTAAAAAAAATTAATGAATAATTTACATTAAAACAAATCATTAAATAATTTAATTAAAAAAAATAATAAATAATTTGAATAAATAAATTAGTTTAAAAAACCTCCCCCAAAAATTTTGATGGCGCAACTTACGCCATAATTCCCCCCCCCCCCCGGTGGGCACCCTGCTGGTATTTGCTAAAAAATGTTTTATTTTAATTTATTATTCTTCAAAGCTGTAATAAATCTTCCGTAATAAAAACGTGTTACTATCTACATTTAAAAACGACTCCTAACCTCTTTCCGCAATACATTAGCTATTCCTTAGACAAGAATAAGCGGCTTATAATGTTCAATATGTATGCATAATACTTGCAGCAAGAAACTCATTTTGAAATAATTTAATAATTAAACCAGTTTGCGATTTATGAAGTGCCAATAAAAATATCACCACTTTTAATCATAGAGACATAAACTCTAATGGCCGCAAAGGAATTGAGCCAGACTTTCCAACTTGTTTTCTTTCATCTCTTAAAATAAATTCACTTTCCTTTCTAACTTAATTCAAATATCAAGTTATCGAAAATATTTTGGACCATTTGTGAGAATGCACCAATTTGGAATCGACGAAAGTTCTTTTGAAATTTGAAATGTCGCATTTGGTAAATCCCAATAAGTTACCTCCGGGAGTAGTTTCATATTTCGGATAATTTAAAAGCAATGTGCAGTGGAAATGATGTTGCGATTTTACTAATGATATTAGGCTAGACTCTTCAAAACGGAGACTAAAATTACTTTTGCAAGTAATTTTGTAAGTAAGCTCCTTCTTTGATATTGTTTTTGACTGGGACTATATTCAGTGAAATATTTTTTTTTCTTTTGATATATTTTTAGCTACACTTCAGGGTCGATTATCAATCTCACGTTCTAAATAACAACCTGCAGTACAAAAAAGGAGAGAAAAATACCTTGCGCTATCACCATTCCCTTTCAAAATACTCCTCGTTTAAATTTATAGATTAATTCAAATTTATTTGGTTATGTTTAGAAAGCGCAGCTTCCAGGAAATGTTAGCTGTAATCGACATACAGTCGAACCCGCTTAATGAAATTGCCATTTTGCTACGAAAAAATGTTCTAATAAGCGGATATTCGATTATCCGGGATCAAAATAATGCATTATAGTGGTTTGGTACATTGAAAATGTATTATATTAAACGGGATATCCTTTTAACCAATATTCTAATAAGCGGGCTTCACTGTATTGTCATACAATGTTTCAGGGGGCGAGGCGGGTGTGTGATTGGTGGTCTACACCAAAACGCCGCAACTTGGGGTTGGCGAGCGAAGCTAGCAGGTGGTGGTGACCCCCAATCTGTACAAAGAAATGTATGTACATCATTTGTAACACTTTCTGCCTCGAACTATCAGTGTTTTAAAGTTCGGTCCGGGTAATGCTAGATACGAAGAATACAAATGAAATCACTGAAAGCTGTTTCATGCCCTTAACCCATTAATGCCTAGCGTCCCTTTTTTTGGGACGGTCCAAAAAGTGTCTGAATTTTCCAAAAATGAACATTTCAGCCAAATCGTGTCCAATTATTACCTTGGTATTGTTTCAATTCATTATTTACAGATTACAGCACATAACTGTTGTAAAATATGTTCTGTAGCCATTTTATTATGATCTTTATCAAGGATTATATCGTTCAATCTCAAGAGCAAAAAGCTAAGTTTTTAAAATTGTTAACAAAATCCCAGTTTGTGTTAATTTCTGCTTTTATTTCTTCTTATAAAATGGCTTTTTAAATATTATATCGTAGGCAGAAAAGAAAAATTGGTAAACAAAATTAGGTTACCCTTTGGTGCCTAGCGACTTTTTAAGGAGGATGTTTCTGTTTTTAACAAAAAAATTGGTTTTTAAGTAATATTTTTTAATTATTTTTCCTGTCCATCAAACGCTATTTGTAACCAGCAGACAAAATATCTTTGGGGAAAAAATGTCAGACATTAATGGGTTAAATCTATAGGTGCCGTTGATATAAATTAAAAACAAGTTGTCACCAATTTTAACGACGTATGACCAATTCAGTTGCCAAATAATGCGAGAAATTGAAAGTTTGGTCAACAATTTTGGCAGCATATTGCCAAGGCATAATCGCCAAAGGCAGGTTGGTCAGCAAGATAACTCTGTACCTCAGAACCAGACTAACGTAAGTCCATTTTCGTCATTTTTCGGTAGAGGGGAAAAACGATTGTCGAATACATCGTTTTTCCCCTCTACTGAAAAATGACGAAAATGGACTTACGTTAGTCAGGTTCTGAGGCACAGAACTTAGGCAGCGAGGCATCCGTCGCATGCAGTTAACGAAGGTTGGCGAGAGAAGTGAGAAGGGGACATGGACGTCTTGTCTCAGCCATTTAGATATTTAAAGTCTTTAAAAGATTTAAATGCAAACGTAAAATGCTGTTTCAATGCAGATTTTGCTTTAAAAGAAATAGAAAATCAATCTCGTGAACAAGAAATACTACATTGAAAAAAAAAATGCATGCAACGTATGTACTCGTTGGTGCAAAGCCTATGCATTCTAATTTTTCATGCCAAAATATTTACGAAAAGGAATTAATGAAATCAAGTTCGCGAGTCAATGTTTGAATTCTGTTTAAAAATTTCATATGAAAAAACATAGATAAAATTAAAAAAGCAGTATCACTAGTTAAAAAAATGCTTTAAGGCAATTTTTTTAGAACACGACTTTAAAAAGAAAAGAAATGAAACTTAAAGTTTGATTTTTTTCAAAGCTGAAAGCTATAAATTAATTACTGGTCAAATATTTAGACTAGTGTTCCTTAAATAAACTCCGCTTTCTTGTTCTTTCACCGCAAAAGTTGTATTTTGTATATTTTCAACGGAAAAAATATTTACTTAATTTGTCATCGTACTTTTTCTTCATTTAAACTTACTAAGCGTATGTTAATGAGAAAGAACCCGAAAAATTTATTTTTTTCTTTTCATACGTTTCATTGATGAACATTAGTTGATTAGCTTTCTAAGTCTGAACAATTCGTTTATCGAAGAGAAAATAAAATTAAATGGAATCTTTAAAAGTACTTAGTTTTTTTAAAATTATTTTTCTTTTCTGCGTTACGCACGGAATACTTTTGAGAAAGTTAAATAATCAACTAACTTTGTTTAAATTCGAGCATTTTTGCAAGCCCAAAACTCTTTTTTTTTTCTGAAAGCAAATCTTTACCGGAGCTTTATTTAGTAAAAGTGTTATCTTTATTGCTGTAATTAAGGAAATTGGAAAATACTTTCAAACATACAAAAAAGTTACTATTTTCTTTTTGAAATTAAAGCGATGAAAAAAAAAAGCCTCATTTAAATCCCAATTACAGTGTTGATTGTTTCAACGTTTCTTACTATTTATGCTTTTCAGTTTTTTTTTTTTTTTTTTGACTTACAGCAGATCTAGATCATACTTTATAAAAATAAACTTTTGAGGGTTTTAATACAATTTACGAATATCAGCAAAAGATTGGGTGAAAATCTTGCGAGATGCCAATATACAGGGTGTCCACTCCAATCGTGGACCAATAGCTAATTTCTAAACCGTTAGAGATAAGCATATAGTTTATTTAGGAAAAAATCTCCAAATTACAAAAGGAATTTTGGGTCTATTCAATGTTTTTCAAAAATCAAATTTTGAAAGAGTTACGAAATTTAAATTTTTATACAGCCCCCCAGTCCTATCAATCATATTTAGTAAAACATTCTTGACACTGTAACGTTTAAAACTAAAAAAAAAATCACTCTTCTACCACAAAAATTGACCGAGTTATGACTTTTTGAAAAATCAAGATTTTGAAGGATTTCGCATACGGTCCCTTAAGCGATCTCTCGATGACGTCATGAAACAATGCAAAATCTTGATTTTTCAAAACGTCATAACTCGGTCAATTTTTGTGGTAGAAGAGTGATTTTTTTTTAGTTTTAAACATTACAGTGTCAAGAATGTTTTACTAAATATGATTGATAGGACTGGGGGGCTGTATAAAAATTTAAATTTCGTAACTCTTTCAAAATTTGATTTTTTGAAAAACATTGAATAGACCCAAAATTCCTTTCGTTATTTGGAGATTTTTTCCTAAATAAACTATATGCTTATCTCTAACGGTTTAGAAATTAGCTATTGGTCCACGATTGGAGTGGACACCCTGTATATCAATTGAAGAAGTAGTATATGCATACTTAAAGTTTTTAGAAATTAATATGATAAATATAAACATAATTACATTATTAGGGAATGTGGGACAAAGTGAAATAGTTCATTGGATCTTCGCTTTCATGATTAGGGTACATGAAGAAAAGACAACTTAGTTTATAATACTTTGCATTTATCTTTCCCCCTCATAGCAGTAAATTAGTAACTTCAAGAAAAAAAAAATTTTTTTCGCAATACACAGACTGAGAAATGACAATTTTCTATTGAAATAAATATCATTTGATTATTAATATTATTGAATGAATGCACGAATAAATGTTGCAAATTGATGATTAATTAATGAATGCATGAGTTAAAATACATGAGTTGAAATAAAGGAGTCAATAAAATAGCAAGAAAATAAGAAATAAGTGAATGAAATATTGGATGTGACTTACTAAATGAAATTGATGACCCATTAATTTTGACCCGCGCTCACTTGACAAATTATATTTACCATTGAAAATCAAAACATGCCTAATATCTGTACCTCCGAACCCAGACTAACGTAAGTCCATTTTCGTCATTTTTCGGTAGAGGGGAAAAACGATTGTAGAATAACATCGTTTTTCCCCTCTACTGAAAAATGACGAAAATGGACTTACGTTAGTCTGGTTCTGAGGTACAGATATTAACTAAATAAATATTGCAATTCGCATTATCTGATCTCAATTACTACTAAAAATTTCGATTACAAAAAACTTTAGCATTTTATTGTAACAAAAGCTAAAGTTTTATGAAAAAGTTATGAGTTTTTATAAACAGCCCAATATTACAACACGTGTATCAAGTTTTAAAATAGCCAGTAATTATTATTTTCCATGATCTTGTTAACTACATAAAATTTTACGGAAACAACTATATGTTTAAGAGCTATATGTTTAAACTAAGGAATTACCACAATGCACAAGTAACGACTCGAATATATCCTTTTACCTTCAGGAGATAACTTCAAGCCGCAAAATCAGCTTTTAGAAGAAAACAAAATTATGCCAATCAGCATGAAACCTATATTCTTATATACTTAAAATTTTCGTCAAACTCATGGACACATTATTAAATGATGCAAAACAGGACTGAAAATTAATGGAATAAAGGCCAATTTTAGCAAGATAGAGAATAAATTTAAGCACACGAGAAGAAATAAATAACAATTATGTACAAAATTTGTAATAATATTTTTATACTTTACTCTTTATTTGTGTTTATTTGTGTCTTATTTTTATAAAAGATGTCATGTTTTTTTATTGCTATAAAATTTATGTGTGAATACTATTTGCAACATAGAGTGTAACCTTCCGCACAATGCACAAACAATGACTCCAAAACACCCTTTAATCTCGAGGAATTAGCCACAAACCTCGTTGCCGCGCTCCACAAACTGTTCTCCCGGGGATTCGGTAATCTCTGGCGAAGACTTAATGCCCCCCATTCACGAAAGTGAAATTCTTGCCATCTCAGGCTGCAAGAACCTGGAGGTAAAAAGCAAGCAGACCGTAAACAGAAGAGAAAAATAATACAATTTGATATTCTCTTCTGAAGCATTTTTGAAATTGAAGTTAAAAAGGTTTAAAATTGAAGCAAATTAGGAAAATTGATGCTGTTCAGGACTTTTCCTGAAAGTGTTTCAAAACTGACACCCCCTCCCCATGCAACAGTCGGTGATCTTTGATTATGTTAAGGGAAAAAAGGATGGAGTTCACAAATTCGTCCCAGTATTTTTCCGAAATAGATGTCTTAAAATATTATAAGAAATTAAGATCATATAATAAGAAAATAAGATTATTAAATATTATAAGAATTATAATTATTCAATATTATAAGAAATTAAGCACAAAAGAACATTAATAACTATTTACAAACTTTGTTCGTTTATTATTTTTATTTGCGTTTTTTTATCATTTATTTTTATAAAAGTTAAAAATATATATAATACGTATTTTTTTACTACTATAATACTTTATTTGTGAATATCATTTGCAACAAAGAGTGTAACCTTCCGCACAATGCACAAACAACGACTCCAAAACACCCTTTAATCTCGAGGAATTAGCCACAAACCTCGTTGCCGCGCTCCACAAACTGTTCTCCCGGGGATTCGGTAATCTCTGACGAAGACTTAATGCCCCCCATTCACGAAAGTGGAATTCTTGCCGTATCAGGCTGCAAGAATCTTGAAGGTAAAAACCAAGCAGACCGTAAACAGAGAGAGGAAAAGGAATTCATCTGTTGCTTCAGGCGATGTGGAGAGAGAACGCGAAAGAATGGCTCCCAGAGTAAATGATAGTCGGAGAGAAAAGAAGGAATTGGCTCAGAGAAAGAGAATGGATGGGTAGGTGGTAGGTGCAGAAAAGATTGCGAAATAAACAAAGATATTTGAGGCTCAACTTATCGAAATGGGGGTGAGATAAAAAGGAGGAATCTATTTTGAGCGAATGTTCGGTCCCCTAGGTGTTGTTCGAATGTTTGGAAAAATAGTTTTTATTGTTGTTTTTAAAAATGAAAGTCAAAAATGAATTTTCTTTGGAAAGTAAATAAAAAAATATCACATTGATTTTTCTCATCTTAATTCCAACCTGAACTAAATTACTTTCTGTTCGAAAGATTACACGGAATTTTGAAATAAAAGAATAATAATAAAAACAAAGAAAACAAGAGCTATGATTTTTCTCCAGTTAAAAATTACCATTTTTTTTTCTAGCAGAGGCTCGTGAACACAATTACCATATATTGACTTGTTTTTATATAGCATGTTTTAACGATAGAAATTAAAAAAAAATGTTTTGACAAAAACGGAGACTGAATTTGCCTTCCTTATTAATGAAATAATAAAGCATGTCAAGCAAAAACCATAAAGTTATATTTATTATGCGAATTTGAAAAATTTCACTATTTCATCAGCTGACCTAAGTAAATCATAAGTTTTGATTAATAAGATGTAATGTAGATGTAGTGCACTTGTTTAAATAAACTTAAATTATGACGAAATAAATAACGTAAAAAAATCATAATCCATTTCCTAAGAAGTGTTTGTTAGTGTAACCCTTCCGTTTTTCAAACAAAAAGCAAATGCATTACTTTTGGTTCTTTAAAAATATTAAAATGTATTAAAATGTGTTTCATATTTACAGTAACTATATTTCCGTTAAAGCTGAGAAAAACAAAAGCAGAAAACGTATAAACAGAAAACTATTTAAATTAAATTCATTTTGCTCATCATTTATGCTTTTACACTGATTACAATTCACGCAGTCGACGAAAGAATAAAGCTCACCTTTTAATTAAAATGAAACTCTACTAAGTGCTTATAAATCTCCCAATAATGTTTGCTATATTTTCAATGGTATAAATAAATTGGTACCAAACACTAGGATAATTCCTTTGAATACAAAACACAATGTAATGTATCATTTTTGGTTTAAAATTGAAAAAAAAAAAGATGAAAACCTTATTTTAGAAAGAACGCTTCAAGGAATTTAACTACTTTTGGCAAAAACAGATATGTACTAATACCTGAGCACGTAACGTATGCTCAATATTTTATGGTTTCACACAGTATGGTTTCACTGCCTTTATCGTTTTACAAGAAATAGTTTCACTATTTTCAAAATCGTTCAAGTGAAATAATTGCAGGAGAAAAAAATATTTAAAAATTGGAATTTTCTTATTTGAAAGTTTATCTTCTAAAATGTGCTTTTATTAAAAAGTTGGTCCCCAGTTTTTTATAAAAAAGACATGATAAAAGTTGACGTGATTACAATTGTTTAAATACTGTGGACAAAAATATCAAAACATGTTTCCACATTTGGAGGTGAATTATTCTCAATGGGATTGTACTTATTACTGAACCAACTGATATGAAAATCGATAAGCAATGTTAACCCATTAATGCCTGACATTTTTTTTTTCAACGATACTTTGTATTCTGGTTACAAATAGTGTTTAATGGACAGGAAAAATAGTTAAAAAATTATCATGTAAAAAATAAATTTTTTATTTAAGAAAGAAAAATCGTCCCTAAAAAGGGACGCTAGGCACCAGAGGGTACATACTTTTTCATCAAAAATTTTTTTTTTCTGCCTACGATGTAATATTGAAAACGACAATTTATAAGAAGAAATAAAAGCAGCAATTAACATAAACTGGGAAGTAGATTCAGAGAACGAGGAAATATTGGTGTTGTTGAGTATGAAAGTCAGCAAAACATTTGTTCTGCAAACCTACGTATTGCATTTGCTGCATTCCGATAAGGTCTTTTACTTCAATGGGCACATCTTACCTGAGTCTTATTTAAAACAATATAACAACTAGCCCCATAATACCTAACTCAACTCCCTTGAGCTCAATGCATGTTGTACAGCAGCTTTTAAAATAAAAATAAAGAGCGGCTACCACCATTTTTTAGAGTGGATCAAAAACCGGTAGTTCCCGATATTTGATGCATGGGATCTTTTTCCCTATGAAACGTTTGTATTGAGCAACCATGTATATTTGGTTCATCAATTTCAATTATTCTTTTCGCTGTTGGACAATCGCTTAGCCTTCACAATAGGATAAACTCCATGAAGATTCAATGCAATAGTTATGACATTGCTATTATTCCACCGAATCAACGTAATATTATTTTACCTGTCGTCGACATTTATTCAAAACTTCCTCTGTTTTCTTTTTTGAACAACGTAACTTCAGTTCATGAGCATTTTTTAATCCAATTCTTGCACAAAACCTTGCTGAGACAAATAATCACGTAGGAGCGCAAGAGAAATAAATAAATTCCCACAGTAGAGATCAAAATTGGCATGCTTAGGGAATTCTGAAATTAAATCTGCAACCCACCCCCCCTTTCCCAAACAACAGACACATATGCAATCCTTGAATTCTTCACATCAAGGTGAAATGCTAAGCTTCTGAAACAGCTTAGGGCTTCTCCTCCCCCCAACAGTCAGACTAAACAATAATAAACACCTAAATGCATAATGGAAAAGTAATGAAATATAAGGAATAATTAGTGTTTTAAAGAATTACATTTTTGAAATAGCTTTCTTTCAAAATTTACCTTGAGTATTTTTTGTAATTAAAAAAAAAGAGAAAATATTTAAGAACATTGTATAATTAAGTTTATATATATTAATTAATTTAATTTAATTAGATTTTGAAAATAAAATAAGTTTTAAAAATGACAATTATTATCTGTTTTTCAGTCTAAAAACATTTACTAACTTCTTTGATATAAATTATAGATTCTAAGCAAGAAATCAGCAACGGTTAAACAATGCAGCCTTTGGTGCCTAGCGTCCCTTTTTAGGGACGTTCTTAAATTGCCATAAAATCCTAAAAAAATTTAAAATTTACAAAATTGCAAAAAAAGGTAAACTAAAACATCGATCAAAGTAGCACATATATCAAACACAGATAGATTTACTTGTTAATAACTTTAAAAACTTAGCTTTTTGTTCTTGAGATTGTGAACGATGTAATTTTTGATAAAGATCATAATCAAATGGCTACAGATCACACTTTACAGCGGTTATGTGCTGCAATCTGTTAATACGGAATTGAAGCAATACCAAAG
>JAXGGA010024119.1:0-12532 GCA_038373865.1 Uloborus plumipes
ATTTAACCTGTAATAGGTCTCACAAACATGAGTAATATTGATGGGGGAGAATAAGAACAAATAATTACTGTCAAATAAAAGTATAATTTCAATACCAGTAAACGTTTATAATTTGTCAAAATTCAAAATAATTTTGACCTTATGAAAAATGAAAAGTAATTTTAAGAAATGCTTTTGAATTGAAATACAAAGATTTAACATGAATTTAAGTCACTCATGTCGTCCAAAAATATGTACTTGTCTTTAAAACTAGCAATTGTGACTTGGCTTAAGTTTTTTCATAGCATCTTCTGGGATGAACTCCACCTTTTTTTTTAGTTTCTTGAAATCTCTGGGTTTCGGGATTGTCCTGAAAGATTTTTTTCGCTTATTCATCCCTGTCTGTGTGCTGGCCTTTTGCTATATTAAGTCTATATGACTTTACCCCTCCTATTTTAAGTAAAAAGAAATCTCCTGGAGAATTTTTTTTTTTAAATCTGCAACTTTTTGTCATTCTAAGATCTAGTTGCGCACTAGAAGGGATAAACAGTAATAAAGCCTTGTCCTTGTCTTGATTAGAGGAATTGGGGTTAGAATCTTGATTTTTCAAACAGTTTCCTTCAAATAAGTTTGAATTATAACAACAGAACAAAGTGTTCCGATTCACCCCGCAATTTTTTTACCTATGGCATTTTTCAGAATTCTTCATTTTTATGACACAATTTATAAAAAATGTAAATTCTAATGTGGTATTCTGTTGTTCAGATACATGTATAATTGAAACATACCACTCTTAGGTTTAAAATATAAGAAGGTTTGTTCTTGCATATAAAGTTTTGCAGTCTATGAAAATGTGATGTTTTCTAGCATTCCACGTGAAGCCCTCCTTAGAAGCCAGTAGCGTTGCAAGATTGACAAAAGTAATTTTTTCCTACTTCCTATGATCTTACCTTTCTAAAAACAAATTAATGGCGAAAAATACCCAATAGTATATTTATGAAAAATTTCTTTGTACGGTCGTGAAGTTTTGTTCCAATTGACCCCGCTGTTCCTATACACCCCATTTTACGGTATGTCATCCATGTTTAATAAACATATTTTTTGATTATTTTGTTGTCCTAATCAATTTTTTTGAATATTGTTACAATAATCTTTCATTAAACAAGGACTTTTTCAAACAAACATCATACCTGTAAGCTGTTTTACTTGAAAATCCCTATACTATCGCATTAGTTTGAAGAAGGGAACAAATCCAACGACTTTGATGGCTCGTAAATCCTTACATACAATAAATAAACTCAAAATGTAAAATACATCCAATTACTTTAAAGGTAGATAATGCTACAAATGAATCAGAAAAAAATAAAAAAATAATTCAGCATTTTAGGTTTTTTTCGATTTCCCAAAAAACTACTTTTTGGATTTGTTCCCTTCTTCAAACTGCCGATTCACAACATTTTACATTAAACACAGATGTTACAAACAATTTAATCCTTACCAGAGGAAATAAGTTGGTACGGTTAATTGTATTGTTTAACATATCCTACTATAACCTTGAAATACGCATAAAAAGTGTTTAAGTATATTTTGTTCTCCATGAAGCAAAAAAAGAAAGAAAGAACTTCACCAATTTTCGTTTGCATAGTTCAGAAATTAGTCTTTTCAGAGAAGTAAAAAAAGAAGATATTTATTATTAAAAATACGAAAAACCTCCGAAAATATTAATTACTGTAATTACTCTCCCAAATGATATATTCGAATCACTACGTGTTTCATGACTTAATTAACTGCATTTTTCAGGGCTCAATAATTATTAACATTGACATAGGAGAAACAAAATATATTTCTGAGGCTCTGTTCATTACGTGCATAAATCATAATTATATCTCCATTACAGCGTGAACTATGCTAAACATCATTAAATTTCTGATGGGGGAAAAGAACACCGCTTTATAAAGAAAATTTATGCAGTTAATTTGCTTCTACTTCAGTTCCTTACTGTCTGCATTTAGCGATTTCGATTATATATAGATATACTTTCTTAAAAGAATTTTCAATAGGTGGCGGGAAGATCAATAGTGATATTTCGCAATCTATTTTTTTTTTTTTTTTTGTAAAATGAGTATTTATAACGTTTATTTCACTAAGTGAAATCAGTAAGCAATTTATTTTGAAAATATTTGAATCAGACAAAGTAACTAAGCGAGAAAATTTCCTAGCGCTAAGGTGTCCTACTTTCCCCTTTTCCTTGCATCACTTTTGTATTAATTTAATGTAAGAACAATATAAATAAAAGTTGTTACAAAAAATATCTGAGAAGTTTCAAATCATTTTTTCAGTAAAAATATATTACCAAAATTACTTAATAGCATCTGTAAACTAAGTAAAGTCTAAAGATTTTTTGAATTCATTAAATAAAACGAAATATGTTTCATTTTCAGTAATTTCAAACACAATATTTAAAAGCTTCTGTGAATATTGAATGTTAAAAAAGAAGATAATTCAAGTTAATATTAAGTTAAGATTTACAGTTAAGTCTATCTCTTGCAGTTAAATTACAGTATATTTGTTAAGTACACTTTTTCAAGCCATTTAAGATAGATTTGCATGGTATTTTGATCGACTTATTTGCACAGACAACTGATTGCATCATTAACATACCTCTAACATCCTAAAACAAACATGTTCCGCTTTAAAAAAAAGGAAAAAAATCTATGATTTTTGATTACTTTACGATGGAGGTTTCTTCCAATACACAGCAAAAAATGAACTTTTTTTTTTTTTTTGTAGTAGAATACTCCCAGGTAGCACAAATAACCTTTAAACGTTTTATAAACGTTTTTAAGCGGTTGTTACAACGTTAATAACCATTTTACAACCTTTAAAAAACGAAGTGTGCTACTTGGGCTGGCACGCGATGTTTCAATTTAAAACTAAAATGTACAGTAATAAACTGTCAAACTAGCTATTTTACTTGCAAAACACCGTCAGCTCGTTTATTCCAACCATGGACTGCAGTTTCGTGCTTATTATGAACTGATTAGCATGGTATCGGTATCGGAATTAAACGAGCTCAAAAATCCTTTTATAGAACAAATACCATGCTGATGAATGCATAATAAGCACGAAACTGCAGTTAATGGTTGGAACATGGTGTGTTGCATGTTTCTGCCAATAAATTAGCCCTTTCTTAGGGGCGGTTACTTACTGCTGTATAGCTATTTTACTGTTTATTACTGTAAGGTTAGCAATTTTATAGTTTATTGCTGTAAAATTTAACTGTAGTATACTGTAAAATGAACAATATAATACTGGCAGCAGAAGTTCCAGTTTAAAACTGTAAAATGCACCGTAATAAGCTGCAAAATTAGCAATTTTAGTTTATTACTGTAAAGCGAGCATTTTGTTAGTTTATTACCGTAAAATGGGCAATTGTATAGTTTATTACTGTAAAATGGGCAATTTTAAAGTTTATTAGTGTAAAATTAGGAATATTTATAGTTTATTACCATAAAATTAGCTGTATATAACTGTAAAAACAACATTCATTTTTTGCAGTGTAGACGTTATATTTATGTTGAATTTTAAGGATATGTATTGGAATAAATTGCAATTGCAGTTTAAACTAAACAAAAATTAACTCACCTGTCCCATCAGTTTTCGCAGAAATTGTTTCACTGCTATTACCGTGCCCTGCACTATTGAACGCAACTAGGAAGAAATAGTATGGGGTACCACATTGTAAATCCTGCAATGTATATGTTGTACGGTCTCCCGTCAGGTGCACTTCGTTCCTAATCTTTTCCTTACCCATGCTGTGATTGCTAAAATATTACCTATAAAATATGGAGGTGGTTACAATTTCGGGTGGGTGTTGGTGGTGAATGGACATGTAGTGCGGGGGTGTGGGGACTTTTGTAGATGGGGTGAGGAGGACGTTGGCGGAGAGGTTGTGGTGTATTGAAGGTAAGGAAGATATGATTTTAAGGTTGGGTAGTGTTTTGGTTTGGTTGTGGGTAAAGTGAGTTATTGTGTGTGTGGGATAGTGATAAGATGGTGTAGGGGGTTGCGTGGGCGGGGGGGGGTAGGGGTTGTGCTGGTCTGGGGGGTGTTGGGGCCCCCACCCCCCGGGGTTTTTGGGGTTTCGGGTTGGACGAGAGATTGGAAGGAGAGGTGGTTGGAGGTGTGAGTTTTGAGATAGATATCGAAGGTCTGGATGGGTTTGTTGGTTTGGCGTGTTCAGATGGTTTGGGGTATTTTCGTGTGTTGGTTGGGTGAGGATGGTCGGGGGGTTGGATAGGAGTGTGGGATGGGTTGTGGTTAGTTGATATGTTATTTGTGTGTGGGTGTGTGGTGGACGTAGCAAGTTTTAAGGGGGAATTCGGGAGGTAGGGTGCGGCGTGGGTGGGGGTTGGTTGGGGTGGACATTGGTCGGGGGTGTGTTAGGCGTGGTAAGCGTTTTTGTGTGGGTGTTTGAAATGTCGGGCGTGAGGGGGTGGTCGTTGGGGGAGGCAGTTGGTTGGGGTGTGTCAGAGGGGAGGGAGCTTGATGAGTGGATTTCGTTGAAGCGTGGGTATGTGGGTAAATGTGTGTAGTTGGCGTGAGTAGGGAGGGGGGTGGGTGTGAGAAGGTGTCGGGTTGTAGTGGTGGAAATGGTTTGGTTGTGGAGGGATTTAGGATAGTCGGTTACCGGGGTGCTGTCGGGGGAAGATGTTAGTGGTGCGGTTAGGGTTTAGGGGGTTAGGAAGGGGGGAGCTGGTTGAAGATTATTTGGGTGAATGGTCTGGGGCTGTGGGGAGTTGGTTTAGGTGGGGTCAAGCTTGGGTGAGACTAGGAGTGGGGGGTGTGTGAGTAGGGTGGTTTTTATATGGGGTGGTGTGGTGAGGGTAGATGTGTATGGTAGAGTACCTAGGATTGGGATGAGGATATGTTGGGGCGGTTATTATTAGTTTGCAAGTTCGAGTGGTGCAGGGTTTTTCTTGGTCTTGACTGGGGATTGGTGGGATTTGGGGTAATGTTTACAGAGGTGGTTGGGATGTGTGTAGGATGGGATCTGTGTGGTGTATTTTGGAATTGGTTTTCCCACACCCACCATCAATTGTTAGAGTACGTGGGAGAGTACGATTGGCGATGTTGTCGATGCTGTGTGTTTGACTTGTAAAGGTGGTGGTCGGGAGGTATGTAGTTTGTGGAGGTAGTTTGTGTGGGTGTGTGTGCTCTGGGGTGTATTGGTTGTTGAGTGGAGGATTAGGTGTGGGAATGTGGGTTATCGTTCTGAAGTGGGTATTGAATGCAGGTTTTGGAATCTTGGAGCTGCGGGGAGTAGTGGTGGATTTAGAAGATTTATACGTGTGTATTTGTTGAGTGGGTGTAGGTATATTATGAGGAAGTGGAGGGGATTTCTGTGTTGTAGGATAGGTTTTACTTGTTTTATGTATTTCATTTTGTCTTAATTCTCAAAAATATTAACCATGGTGGACATGGAAGCTGCTTTATATCGTCTTTATTTGCTTAATTCGTAATACTATATTATGATATTTTATTTATTATTATTTTAAATTTTATTCTTTATCTTATATCTATTCATTTAAATTGGGTCCCCCCGAGGCGTTTGTGACACCCCGATATAACACACATATAGTATAAGAGGAATCCCTCAGATCTTCCCCGGACGGCACCTCCCCCCCGTTTTTATTATAAAACATTTTGACACTTATAACGTTTAAAACTAAAAAAAAATCACTGTTCTACCACAAAAATTGACCGAGTTATGACGTTTTGAAAAATCAAGATTTTGCATTATTTCATGACGTCATCGAGAGATCGCTGAAGGGACCGTATGCAAAATCATTCAAAATCTTGATTTTTCAAAACGTCATAACTCGGTCAATTTTTGTCGTAGAAGAGTGATTTTTTTTTAGTTTTAAACGTTACAGTATCAAGAATGTTTTACTAAATATGATTGATAGGACTGGGGGGCTGTATAAAAATTTAAATTTCGTAACTCTTTCAAAATTTGATTTTTTGAAAAACATTGAATAGACCCAAAATTCCTTTCGTAATTTGGAGATTTTTTTCTAAATGAACTATATGCTTATCTCTAACGGTTTAGAAATTAGCTATTGGTCCACGATAGGAGTGGACACCCTGTATATATATATATATATATATATATATAGATAGATAGATAGATATACAGGTAGTTATCAAAATAATGGAAACACATGAGATTCATAAGAAAAATCTACCGTTCATCGCAAAATAAGCGATCAATTGTTCTTTAACTTTACTCATACAAAATATAGACTTCACCGGACATTTCCACATTGAAATTAAATCACTCATGCATTTGGGGGACGACAAAAAGGGGGTCAGAAGAAAAACCGCTTTTTGAACATAACTCTTCAAAAATAGCTCGGAATAAGCTATAAATTTTAGTAATTAATTAGCATACAATGTATAATTACTGTACAAATTTTTATGAACGTACTACTTATACTTCCGAAGATATGAAACATTTTTTAAAAAATGGCAATTTTATTTGAAGGGTTTTGGCTCATAACACGCAGAGTTTTTGATCAAACCTTATCAAAACTTCAGGAAAGATGACAAAATACAAGAGAAAGAACATACTAAAACGGTAAATAAAAATATTAAAAATCCGATGAGCTATAAACGTTAAAAGGAAATAATTTTTCACGGCGCATGCGCGAACGACAGAAATTTATAACTACAAAAATATTGTAGCCTGGTTTATACTGCATCTTATAAAAAAAGTTCCAGTTGAATATCGTAAAAATTGAAAAAGATATCAGCGATCTAGTGAGCTGTAATTCATTCATTCGCAGACAATACATAAGTAGTGAGGGATTGTCCACAAATAGTGTGGAGACAATCGAGCATTTTTTTCAATGTTAAATTGTACACAGTTTGAAAATTTATGTTCGGCATAGAAGTCACATTGAACGATGGCGCAATCACCTTTAATTTAAAAATAGCTGTTTGTGGACAATCCCTCACTACTTATGTATTGTCTGCGAATGAATGAAATACAACTCACTAGATCGCTGATATCTTTTTCAATTTTCATGATATTCAACTGGAACTTTTTTTATAAGATGCAGTATAAATGAATCGTTTATTTCGAAAAGGTAACATCTCTATTTTGATCTCCTCTGTATCTTTAGAAAATTAAACAGCGCACGGTTATATTTTTGAATGTCATAATCAATGGTTATTTGGTAAATTATTGCAGTAATTGTGTACTTAACTAAAGGCATTTTTTCATTGATTATGACATTCAAAAATATAGCCGTGCGCTGTTTAATTTTCTAAAGAGACAGAGGAGATCAAAATAGAGATGTTACCTTTTCGAAATAAACGATTCAAATCAGGGTACAATATTTTTGTAGTTATAAATTTCTGTCTGTCGCGCATGCGCTGTGAAAAATTATTTCCTTTTAACGTCCATATCTCATCGGATTTTTAATATTTTTATTTACCATTTTAGTATGTTCTTTCTCTTGTATTTTGTCATCTTTCCTTAAGTTTTGATAAGGTTTGATCAAAAACTTTGCGTGTTATGAGTCAAAACCCTTCAAATAAAATTGCCGTTTTTTAAAAAATGTTTCATATCTTCGGAAGTATAAGTAGTACGTTCATAAAAATTTGTACAGTAATTATACATAGTATGCTTATTAATTACTGAAATTTATAGCTTATTCCGAGCTATTTTCGAAGAGTTATGTTCAAAAAGCGGTTTTTCTTTTGACCCCCCTTTTTATCGTCCCCCAAATGCATGAGTGATTTAATTTCAATGTGGAAATGTCCGGTGAAGTCTATATTTTGTATGACTAAAGCTAAAGAACAATTGATCGCTTATTTTGTGATGAACGGTAGATTTTTCGTATGAATCTCAAGTGTTTCCATTATTTTAATAACTACCTGTATATATATATATATATATATATATATATATATATATATATATATATATATATATATATATATATATATATATATATATATATATATATATATATATATATATATATATACATATATATATATATATATATATATATATATATATATATATATATATATATATACATATATATCTGCATTTAAAATAAAGAAACTAAGCATGAAAAGAAAACAGTTCATTAAAATCATGTAGTTATGTGACTGAACTGCATAAAATGTTCGTTTAATATTTATATCTCATTTTAGTTGTCATTTCTAAAACTATTAAAATATACTGCATGTCTGTAAATGTCTCTTCTTCTTTAAAATTGGTTGCTATAAATCGTTGGATCGTGCAAAATTGCTACCGAGTATGAGTTTGTGGTTATTAACGAGAATGTCATATTAAAGACGTATTTATAGATAACAAAACTAGGTTCTGCATAGATTTGCAATTAAAACTAAACAAGTGATTTATGATAAAATATATATTGTAATGCAGTAAATCAATGATTCTAGAGATAATTTCGGGAATTTTATTTTTTAAATATAAAATTATTATTATAGCTACCGTAATCTAGTTTAGATAGCAATAAATTTATTGTTTCTCCTTTTTAAATATTACCTAAACATGAGGTACGGTAAAAAATGTTGCCATTAATAAATTTCAAGGACATTATTACCTTAATATATCTACGAGTTTGATAACTGTTATTTTTCTTCCTCTGCAAACTTTTTCGCGCAATATTTAAAAATATTCAAGTGTAATGTTTTCCCTTTTTGCGAAAATGTGTTTTTTATTTTTAATTTAAAAATACAAGCTCTAAGGCCACAAAAAGTGCAAAATGGTCAAATAATTGCTCGTAATTCCAAATTACAATTTTGGTCACAAAATCCCGAAATATTTACTTTTTTTTAATTACATTCTGCATGCAGTGATGAATGGTTTACAAATTATGCAAAAATTTCTCAGAAAATTAAATCTGAAAATATCGATGCCCGTACGCCGTACGGGCAAACCAGATGAATCTAATTTCGGGTAGCACGTACACCGTACGGGCAAACCAGATGAGGCTAATTTCGGGTAGCACGTACACCGTACGAGCAAACCGCTTAAAGGGTTAAACTATGTAGGTATAGTTTAACATTTTTCTGTTATCTTGGTAATATAGTCGTGGTCAGCATCTTTCTCTCTTAAAATTGCTAAGCTAACTTGCTTAGTACAACTGAAGACATTACAGATAAAGCAAAAGATATAAACTTTTAGAGTTACGCTACTTATTTCTAAGTTCTAAAAGATTTAACATAAGGGCAAATCCATGAAAAATAGGCCATCAACATCAAAATGTGAAAAATACTTTATATCAGCATGTTGTATATCATTTTATTCCTAATTAAGCATCATTTCCTAATTCAATATATAAAATATCCTCCTTTTTCGATAAACAAGGTGTCAATGTCCTCAAGTTACTCGAATTCTTACTCATTTTTTAAAATTCAAACTATCAAGTTCACAGCCTCGAATAGGACAACTCAAGATTCAATTTGGAAGATACCGTTTTGTAATGATATGAAAAGCACCCAGCTTCAATTGTTCAGGAAAAACTACCAAATAACGTATATGGCTGCGAAATGGATTAACTAGCTTATAATAAACATAAATAGTATCCTATTGTCTAATGCTTTAAACCATTTGGCCGGAATAAAGATTCAGTATAACGGTTACTTTAAAATATACGTTTCTTTATATACCTATTAAATTGTTTGTACAATGTTATATCCATACACTAATTAAAACGTTTAAACAAATCACAACATAAGACGTTAACAACAATCAACAACTACTATGAATTTGAATTTTTAAAATGAAATACATTTCAGGTCAAAAATTAAAGTACGTATTCAAGCGAAACAAATTCAAAAGTTGGGTATCTAAAAAAAATTAAACGTCTTTAAGTTTTTTTTTTTTTTTTTGTACTATACGCGCAAGTAAATGAAAAATCCTTAAAATGAGTGAAGAAATTGTTCAGTTAATTTGTTTACATAACTGACTATTCAATAAGTACAATTAAATTAAATTAAATTATAGCTAATATAAATAAAAATAAATTTTAGAATAATTAGTGAAAATATGCATTAAACATGATGGCTAATTTTATAATTTGAAAATGGTCTATTTACTTATGCATCATATTCTCAAAGAAACTGTGATTTATTTTGAATAGGAATAGGATTCATATTCAGAATCGAAACTAACAATCAATCGATCAATCTCGCAATATAATTTGTTCTGCTTTCCTCTGTTGGTTTCTCAATACCTAGAAAGTAGCTGATTTATTGAGGCAGAAGAAGAGCTTATGTAATTTATTTCTTACAGCCGGAGAAAAGTGAGAGCAAATACGAGACACCGGCCATTTATTTTCCTGCATATCATCACACAGGTACTTATCGATGATTTAGATTATTCTTCTTATATTTTCTTACAAAGCAATGTATCAGCAAGGAATGTTTATGTGCGGATCATATAAATTTATGGGTTATCCTTTATTATTCCATCAGAGCTTTGCTTCTATTGCTTACTATTTTTAAATGCTCTAAGCGAATTAATGTCTTTTATCAGATGCCATTCGTTATTTTGATTAATATCAGTAATAGGACGCTAAGCACAAAACAATATAACAATTTATATTTGGGGAAGACTTCGTATTGGGAAAGATGCTATATCAAGTACTTCACCCACAATCATCAGCAGATACAGCTATCCAGTCAGGAGCGTGCACATTAGGAGTATACTTGAAGTGGTTTTGATTTAAAGCAAGTTCAAGGGGCGTTTTGTTACATTTACCGATCTGATGAACACCCGAAATAGACTTAAGAGCAAGAATCTGAGAGAGTGTCACGCTTGTGATTCATGACCTCTCAGATTTTTTCCAAAAAATTACCAAATGTTTATTATCTTATTGAAAGACCAAATCCAGAATGTTTTGCTCTAAAGTTGAGTTGTTTAGTTTTTATGGATCCCTAAAGTTGAAGGTGCGGCATCAAAAATTAAGCGGATTTTCAAGACATGGAAGTTGCTGTGAGCCAAAACTCTTACCAGGAACTGTTTAACTCCAATTTTGTTTTTGTATATGGAATATAGAAGGTTGAAACTTTACAAAATGAGTGCTAAGTTTGAGGTAAGTTGTTGCCGTAAGGTCAGTGAAGCCCCTCAAAACAAGGCATTTTTGAAGTTTTTTAGCGTTTTTGAGGTCCAAAAACAGCTTGTACATTTCAGTTGGCACGGCAAAAGTAGTTTCGTTTGAAAGACCAGTGTAAGCACTTTAAAATAATGTATAAATAACCGAGGAAAGTTCAACGTGCTTTTAGTTGCGTAAGGCCGAAATATGAAAAATCTCATATTTTACCGATATTCAAACGGTCATAACTTCCTCTGCCAACAACATATTGAAATATTTTTTTTGCCAATGTCATACTCTATTCTTTGTCTTAACAGAACAGTTGAGTCCTTTGAGGCGAAATGTGAAATTTTTTTTTACAAAAAATGTATTTTTTCCTGTGTATTTTTTGTAAAAAAAAAATTCACATTTCGCCTCAAAGAACTCAACTGTTCTGTTAAGACAAAGAACAGAGTATGACATTGGCAAAGAAAATGTTTCAATATGTTGTTGGCAGAGGAAGTTATGACCGTTTGAATATCGGTAAAATGTGACATTTTTCATATTTCGGCCTTACGCAAATAAAAGCACGTTAAACTTTCCTCGGTTATTTATACATTATTTTAAAGTGCTTACACTGGTCTTTCAAACGATACCACTTTTGCCGTGCCAACTGAAATGTACAAGCTGTTTTTGGACCTCAAAAACGCTAAAAAACGTCAAAAATGCCTTGTTTTGAGAACCTGCACTGACCTTACGGCAACAACTTACCACAAATTTAACATTTATTTTGTGTAGTTTCAATCTTCTATATTCCATATACAAAAAGAAAATTGGAGTTCAACAGTTCCTGGTAAGAGTTTTGGCTCACAACAACTTGCATGTCTTGAAAATCCGCTTAATTTTTGATGCCGCACCTTCAACTTTAGGGATCCATAAAAACTAAACAACTCAACTTTAGAGCAAAACATTCTGGATTTGGTCTTTCAATAAGATAATAAACATTTGGTAATTTTTGGGAGAAAATCTGAGAGGTCATGAATCACCCCATAATGCTAGGCGTGACAGTTTCTCAGATTCTTGCTCTTAAATGCCTTTGGTCAAGACGCCGTATTTTCTAATGGGGAAGGCGCCGTAGAGAAGAAAATTATCCTACTCAAAACATAGACCTTGAAAACTGCACCGAATCTTTGGAAAAATGTGATTTAAAGAAATACATTGTATACAGCAGTTGGCGCAAAAATCGTGCACGGCATTTTCTTCCTCAGGCAATTTGCCTTACGGAGCGGCGTCTTCCCGGACACTATGGGGAGAGTGCCGAAATAAAAGGGTATTGTTATCATTAATTTTTGGCGCGGAACATTTTTTTTCAAAACGAAACCTATTTTTTAGCAATCACAAAAATCCATATTTTGTGGATAAATTGGATT